>WBMZ01007133.1:137508-190764 GCA_013400975.1 Atrichornis clamosus | reverse complement strand
AGGAAGGAAGGAAGGAAGGATGTGATAAGTATTTCAAAGATAGATTTTATACAAAAGCTACTCAGATTTAAAACACAAGTTACTGTATTCTTGCCTTCATAGTGAAAAAAACCCAGTGGGTCTGATTTGTGCAGAGCAGGGAGGAGGGGAAAAGATATAAAAGAGAAAGAACAGATGTCAAGAAACATCTGATCGTGCAGAGATTCATGAACATGTAGAATTGCCTATGAAGCATAATTGTTGAGTCAAGAAGCATTGAAAGAGTTGCAAAAATTAGACGGCATCCTAAGAGACCTGCAATGCAAAAAAAGACTTTGCGGCGTTGAGTGATAGCTGGTCATTTCACCACCAATATCTGTATATTTTATATTGTGGGGCTTTGGGTTTTTCTCTTGGCTGTGTAGGGCAATACTTTTCTTTCTGTTATAAATTTTACAGGGTATTGCAATAAATTAAAAATTCACACGTTCACATAAAAAATTTCATTACGAAGATTTTTGCCTTTTTTTCTTTTAAGAAAAGAAAAAAAGTGAATAAAAAACCCCCTAGCAAACTAGAATTTCTAAAAGTTAATACAACAGACAATTTCATTATATATACTGTGAAAATACTGTATTTACTCTTTCTCCATAGGAAAATAAAATTTAATGTTTTGGAAAAGTAATGGGATTTTATTTCAATACACCCATCAGTACTAATCGGTATGTTGTACAGATATATCTGTGAAAAAAGGAACCGCCTTAATTGTCTAACTCATTTATGCCAGTCCCAGAGAAGATAATGAGATGATTAATGTAATTAACATCAGTACAGTTTGGTTTATGTGTTAGAAATATTAGTGGTGCTTGGAATGCTAAATAAGTACTCAATTATAATTAGTATTTCATAATCCTTACTCCTCTGTTGGTGTAAATCCTTAATGCATTGCTAAAAATATTAGTACTGTGTTCTCCTTTTATGCAAAATTTTTGAGAAGTAAAATTTAAATTAACTTTATGGAAATGTTGCAGAAAGTTAAAATCCTAAAATATATTTTATAAAAAATATATTGTTGCAGACATAAAGTAGAAATATTTTTCCTTTAAATTGTAGAAAATTTACAGAAATTTAATCCTGTTTCATTTTATTTCTTGTGCTACATCATTTATCCTTTATTTTTTTTCTTTCAATTATAAAGCTACCATTATAGAGTTCTCTTTATAGTAAGTGAATGTTTGCCATGTATTGTTTAACTGTTCTTTCATTCTAAGCCATATAGAATAATTTAAATAAATTCTTAATAAATGCAGAAACATTTGTTACTCAGTTTTAAGTTTTCAGGAGTTAGCAGTGAATTTCTTTTGTTTCTCACTTATACACAGCTACAGTATTTACTCCTAATGTCTTAAACCATTTTTACTGCTCTCCTTGTGTTGACAGCCACATCCCTGCAACAGTTCGCTTTCTCCTAAGCTGTAGTACAGTGCTGTGTCTTTGAAGGTTAATTTTAGACTAAAAAGGAAATCAATGAAGTGCAGCTGGGGTGTAAGTCAAGTCATTTATCTTTTCCACAGCTATATTCTATTCTTAAAATTCAAGGGACAAGCAATATGCAGAGAAATTTTCTCTTTTTTTTTTTTTTTTTTAAACCCATTAAAAATTCATCCTGGTGGGGAAAAAAAAGGTGTTTCCAAATGGTTTTTGCAGTAGTATCTCTCTTCTTAATCAACATAACCAATCTGAAAGAAAGCAAAAATCCCCTAAGCAACAAAATTTGCTGTGCAGAGTCAAAACTGTCGATGTTCCTTTGGAAGTTCAGTAAAACATACAAGAACCTGGACCTAAGGTGTGGAGTTGCATGAAGGAAGGAACTTCACAGAAAGTAGAAAGAGGCTTTGAGAAGAACAGGATTGCTTCCTTTGGTGACAATAAACCATTCAGTGGTCTTGCTGACATCCTCAAATATTAGAACTTGATCTGAGCAGGAGAAGGAGCATCAGTGAATGAGGTCAGGCACTGGATGCACATTAATTAATTGCTTCAGGTTTTTTTCCAAGAAAATAATTGAGCATAGATTGGAGAATAGTTGCCTTCAGTTACAGCTTCCGAAAGTCAACAGGATGCCTCTTCAGCAGGACTGTCCCCTTCATCTCTACATAGTCCTCTTAACATTAATGTCAGAATACTTTGTACTTTCACACACTCCCGCATGTTCTGAAGTTATGCCCTAAGACACACAATATATGCCCTCTTCTTTAGAAGCACCACTTAACGCATGCAACAGAACCATCATATTTCAGACATTTTGGCCTGAAAAACTTTAAAAATAACAGTTATGACTGGGTACCCCTGGTCTGAACAGTAACAGAGTCTGACAACATGTAAAAAAAAAAAAAAAAATAAGGCTTTTTGAGGCAGTAAGAAAGATGAACAACAACACGTCCATACACCTCACCCAATCACTGATAGCAAATACAGGACCATAAGTGATGCTCTGGCTCTAGTAAAGTGTCAGGGACATTTAGTATCCTGGTAATCTGGCAGCAACAGCCAAACATGTAAATTTTTTTTTAATACAAGAGAGGTCTGCAGACTTTTGACACCACCAGAATGATTTGAGAGTACCACACCTTACATGGATAATGTGGATGGCATCCTGCCCGTGCTGCTGCTGTCAGTAAAGGGTCAGGATGTCAAGAGGCAGGGTGTTGGCAATTTGTCTATGACAATGACCCTGGTCAAAGAACAACATGTCAAGAGTCAGGGTATCAGTACTGCATGACCTGAGATGAAATCTGGACTAATACAAATATATTATGGATGCTTCCAATTCAATTGGTTAAAAGACTTGAGTTCTAATCTAACCTAATGTAAACTTGAGCTTAGCCATGCCTCTTGTGTCTGGAACCATGGATTAATGCCTTCATTTGTTTTATTTAGCAATATAAAATACAGCATAGCAGATCAAAGCCATAGCCTCAGGTTCAAACATTGTCTCAGTAATCAAAGAAGAAACTTCAACATTAGTCCACATAACTCAGGTATTGCCAAACTCAGCAGGTTACATCTATGGGCTACATCTATCTTAGTTTCTCCTTCCAGATATTTTCTATTTTATATTAATAATTAAATAGTAATTGTAATTGCCTCTTAGGAAAAAAAAAGGGTTTCATACACACAAGAAAAAACATGTAACTATTATGGGTAGAATTCTGAAAAATGCCCCTCTTCTGTGGCCATGACAACCATCTTGTTGTCTTCCTTCACAGGACTGTTTCATTTACTGTAAGTGGGAATTAAACTTCTAAATGATATAGGTAGCTTATGAAAAAGTGCAACATCAAACAAGCTGCCTGAGCGCAATACAATGATTAACCTTGTGGTAGCTACTTGTATACTTGAAAGTTATATTGAAAATAACATCAGAAAAAAGGAAATGACAAACAGCTCAATTACAAGCTGAAGAGAATCTTTTATTCTTATTTGAACATTGCTGACAGCATGAGCTATAAAGAAAATAAGAACTGTGCTGTAGAAAGCATTTTTTATTCTATTTTCATTTTTCATTAAAATAAGTTTCCATGTCACGTAGTTTGACCAAAAAAAATTCATCTGGGTTTAAGAATCACTTCCTTGTTAAGTTAAACCAGCTCTTCTGCAATTCCATCACAGTATATCAGTTCTACCATCTGCACAAATGTAGCTAGCAATTTTCAAAACATTTTTCTTACAGGAAGAATGAAGGATAGCTAAGAATAATAACACTGAATTAATTAATTAAGGATCTGTAGAATAGGATGGAAGTCTGCATTGGGGAAAGTAGTACATACTAGCACAGATCTAGCTATTGACTGTTAAAAAAATAGCAGAAATCAGCCCAACTGCCTCTCAGGGCATTCTCACTGTGCAAAATTAAGGTGCGGATCCCCTTGTCACAAGGCATTATGGTTATTACAAATTTATGGAGGAAATAATTCCCTTGGTGGCCATTAGCAAATAAAAATATAACTTCAGGCTTGTGAATTTGCAGATTGCTGGGGGGTTGCAGAGTAGTCTGGGAAAATATCACTGATGTGGGTCCTATTACTGTGCTGCTTCACAGTAATCTCCTTTTAGCTATTGTTTTAGACAGGGTGCTGGACTGATGGGCCTCTGGGCTGACATGCTGTGTAGCTCAGTTATTTGTATGATTGTTTGTAATTGCCTTTTCTTTTTTTTTTTTTTTTAATAGCTGAGCTGTCCATAGAAACAAGAAGTTTTCTAACAATATATGCCTGTGGATTCTGAAGACATCAGGGCAGAATATAGTTATACTCTATTTTCAGTTAGAAGATAACAGCTCCTCTTGAAGATTTTTCAAGTTGTCAGCCTAACTTTCTGCTTGGAGAATCTCTTCTATATTACATTAATTGCCTACATTACCTTATGAAAGCTTTGCAAATTTTAATCTGAAAAAGAGATACAATTTTTCTGAAATCAGTGACACCATTCTATGTTCAGTAACAACATGTGTCAGTGTGACAACAGGCTGAGGGTGTATAAACTGCTGATGCAAATGTTTCTCCCTGAGTTCATTCACTGTTCATTCACACTCAAAAGAGTGCGAGTGTCTCCCCTACACAGCCAGACCAATATGGAACAAGTGTAATACACATGGCTCAGCCCAACACAGGCTATAAAAACTACACAACTAGGAAAAGAACTTTGATGAGGGCAAGGGACTTGAGCTGGTTTCAACCCATGTGTTCCCTCCTGGTGACTGGGGATGCCAGCACTGTGAGAGTGAGCACATCATGAAGGCTATAAATGGGAATCCCATTGGGATGGTGATTGAAATGTGTTTTGCATTTGCTGTATCTTGCTAAGTGTAATATATATTTTATTGTGTCATGCAGTATATTTTGTATCACTCTGATAAATCAGAAATACCATGTAACATCAGTTTTCTTTAAAATAAGTGAATTTGATGTGAAGTAGTACATCCTCCATGTGTGAAGTACTTAAAAGAACTTGGTCAGAGACTATTAGATTCTGACACTCATGCTGAGTTCTACCATTATTTTTTGCAATTAACAACATTCCTAGAAAACTACTGTTCTAGGACATGGCAATAAGTAATAAGCAAAATCACGTGTCTGTATATATATAAACACATATGTATATATATGAACGCATATGTAAATAATTTTGTGTACAATGTGTAGGATAGAGAGGTAGAGCTAAGTCTGGTGGTTATATAAGACTTTGGACTTATGATTTCCTGGGAGTCTCTGGGCAAAAAGTCCCCAACTTGGTTCCTTTTTTACTGTAATTTCTGTTCATAATGGTTCCCTATCTAATAATGGTGTAGTAAAGAAAAGCCGATGAGTCATTATGAGATAAATGAGAGACTGCAAGAGGATCATACAAGTAATGGCATCAACATTAACTTTTAATTTGGCATATTGACATTAAGAGACTAAGCCTATTTTGCAAAATTGGAAAACTTATGGGGTAAAATCAGTTTTCCCCTGTTAATAAAACAAGGTGATTGCAAACACAGTATGTTTCCCACACTTGTCACTTGCAGAATGTTTCAGTTGGGGTTTGTTTTTTTTATCTTTTCAGAATAACAACATTTTTCTTTTCAGAATAGCAACATAAACTCTCTTTCAGATCAATATGCTCAGTGTTTATTTCATTTAATAAAAATTGCCCAGCATTAGCAGCTTGTTGTCAAACTAATTATTTAGTCTCTTTTTTTGCACTGAACTGCATTTACCCTCTGTTGTCCCAATTACACAAACAATCTAAAAGCTTTTGAATACAGTTGAATATTTGATAATGCTTGCTACAGCTTCAAATTTCATGCTAATTTGAATGCTCTTTTCAATATCATTCTCCAAGATCTCTATGGGTCTATTTCTGTAAAGCTACACCACCTTTTAAGATATTTTGTGTTAGTCCAGGGTTGGAAAGCAGAGATTTCCATGCATATAGAGTCATAGGACAATTTTATATGGAAGAGATATATGGACATCTGCTAGTCCAACCCCTGCTCAGATCAGGGTCAGCTAGAGTAGGCTAGTCAGGGCTGTGTCTGGTTGCATTTTGAGTATCACCAAGCGTAAACTCCAAGTCTCTGCTCAACTTTTTCTGAGTTATGTCTATGTCATATTGCAAATGTTTTTCTTTTTATCTATATTTACCTATGTATCCAGAAATACTTTTCTTATAGCCTGTTCTAAATACAGGAGAAATTTCAGTTGCTTTTCTTTTCTATTTTGTCATGTTTTGCCAAAATGCTTTCTGTTTGTGAGGAAAAAAGAAAAAAAGGCTTAGAAGAAAAATACAGGAGTGGAATATGAAGAGTAATATTAAACAAAGCCTAAGTATCATACAGCAATTTTTAGTTCTGGGACTGAAATTTAAAATGGATCATAGTCCATCCAGCTGGATTTGAAGAACTGTATAATCTTTTGTTAATAGATTAACTCTTTGATACAAATCCATCCTCTAGCATAATTTTGTTATGACCCTTCTCAATTCTGCAGTTAAGTAAGATGGTTTATAATAGATATTAAAAAAAATTGCTTAATGGGCAGAATCAGATAGAAAACAAATAATAAAGTATATCTGCAATACATTTTGTTTTGGTTTTTTTTTTTTCCAATAAATGCAGCAATTACAAAATTACTTTAGAGGTTTGACATATAAGACCAGTATTATTTCAGTAGTCCAAATGCTGTGTTTTGTATGTTGTTGTTGCACATCATAAGGTTTCAGAAAACCCAAAACCCAGGAAATTAATGCAAAGCTGATAATGTTACGTAAAAAAAACCCTTAAAATTCTCATCCTTACCATAATATTACAGAAATCAACCATAATTTATATTTGTTTTGCTGGTGTATGGCAAAGGCTTTTGAACTCAGTTTTAACAACCATTTACAGGAAATATATGTGTTTATAAATCACAAATTTTGTGAATCATTACAAGTCACAGGTTTTTATAGCTGATTATTTGTTAGAACAGAATAATATGTGTTAACTAACTTGGTTGGATGAGTAAAGCTCAGACCTTTAGTTTTACCTATATCTTATAATCCCTTTAGAGCTACTATTTTATGCAAGGGTTAAGACTCGATAAATCTAGAGTGTAGCCAATGGAAAAAGACAAGTAACTCTCAGCATTACCCAGGAAGAGGCTCACCAATGATTAGATCACAATCTAGACAATTATACATCCCTCACTGATTATTTTGAGACTTTGTATACTTGCGATTCACTGAAAATGGAATTTAGCCTCAGAATAAAAGATATAACCCTAAGGGTCTAGAAACTTAGAGTACATACATGGGTGAAATGTTAAGACTAGGATCTCTCTCAATTTTAAATTTTATATATATATATTAATATTTCACCAGGGTATCTCTGTCTATCATATTCATTACAACACCAAAACTGTAAGTTTGTGCTTAAAAAAGTAGTAGGATAGGATAGTAGAGATAGGATGCAGTAAAAGCTCTTGTTCAGCCTATCAGTATAAACCTACCTGACACAGAGTCTTGATTCCTTCAGAAGCAAAAAAGGTATTTTTGCAAGAACAGGTTGTACTCATTTTCAGTGATGATAAACACTGAAGGTAAAAAATAATTAAACAACTTTAAATACTTGCAACTAACACTTCAGTCTTCCTTTTTTTTTTTTTTTTTTTTTTATAAACTCTTCCCCCTTACTGCAAGGCATAAAATATGAGACATACTACCAAAAATTTATCCTAATTGGTTTTAATAAAGTTAAAATAAGTGCAAAAAAATGCACAACTCTTCCTAAACATAGGCTCTGTAATTTTTATACTGAAACATGTAAATACAGCTTTTGTCTCTTTACATCAACATTCTGCATTCTGTAACAATGTTTCAAGAAGTGAACAAAACTGTTGAAATACCTCATATTGCAGAGGATGCTTTGAGTGACAAAAATTTGGAAATATTCCTGCGATTTCCTTTTACTTGTGCAGGTATAAAATCTTTCAGTCTACTCTTCCAATGAATGGAAAGAGTCAAGATGATGTTCTTCATCTCTGAACTAAATATGTCATTTCTTTTTTATATGCATAATACTCCAGTTGTAATGACAATGGAAATACTCTCTCTAGGTAATAAAGTTTTTCTTTTCTAAAATACCAATCATAAACTATGCTTATTCAGTTCTGTATTTTAAAAACAATTAAAGCATTTTCTGAGTGGAGAAAAGTGTGGTTATTCATAGGATGAATTCAGACATAGATTCAATATTTCAACAGAGGCAGAACCTCTCTATAAACAAGCTAGGTAAACCCAATTCCAATAAGTTTTGCAAATCATCTTCTACAGTAAATTCAGGGTTCCTTATATCTATTAACATCCTGACTGCCTTAGTTAATGGAAAATACATAAATGGAATAATATATAAATATTTATTTGAAATAATATATAAATATTTGTATATTAATTTTAGTCTCTTGTCATTCCTTCTTTGGTATACTCCTGGTTTATATGCAGAAACTGCCTCTGAATTTTTATTCCCTTAGTTTTTCATATCTAATTTTTCTATTTGCACATTTTTTTTACTCTATTTCCAACATACACAAACACACTTATGATAAGTATTTAAATAATTCTGAGATATATTTCTGTGTGTACTACAAGTTTTTAAATGAATATGATTATGTTAGAGATGTGACTATATTCTTTAAGTCATTTTCTGTCTACTTGGGAAGCCAAAACTGCAAAACAGAATTTTGTTTTTTTTATTATGCAGGAAAGACACATGGATCCTTGGTCACTAAGATTTTGTCACTAAAACATCTTAAAAGGGGATTTTTATTGAGTGTGCTGTCTAAATCAGCTTTCCCATCAATTTTGCAGCCATTTGTAGTCAAAAGTAATGAGTGTCTCAGCTCATAGGTTTCAAAGTAATATATTAGAAAATCAAAGTAAGAGTGCACTGAACGGAAACTGCATTGAACTTCAGAAAGCAATATTGATAGTTTTTTTCCTGCTGAGGCAATTATGGTGAACAGCAAAACCTGGTTTTGATGCTGTTAGCTGTTGACAATTTAATTATTCCAAGGATTTTCTTAAGAAGTTTCTTCAAAGTATGAATATGTTGCCCAACACAAAGTTAAGTTGTTTTTTTTCTTTTTAACAAGGAATTATAAATTGCTACTAGATTGCATTTAAAATATAATAAGTATGAAAGCTTTAAAACTAGAAATACATTTTCTCTGAAGGGAGCTGAACTAATAATGCCAAAGCAAGAGGTCTAATATTTAAATATATATATTATTTTCTGAAAATAAAAAAGTATATAAAGGGGTGAGTCGGGATTGCCAGCCTTGTTAGAGCTGTTGGAAAATCCTGTGTCCTTTTAGACTATGATGTCAAAGATTCCTTAATGGTCTATCAAAAAGGTTCTATATTTAAATAAATAAAAATAATAGTAATATATTTAATATACTGACCTTTCAGTGACACAACAATGATTATTTTCTGTTGCATTTTGATTTTTTCTTGTAGTTATTTCACTTTTAATTCCACCTACAGCTGTCAGAAAAAATACTGCCTAAATCATTGCCTAGAAAAATAACCTGTACTTGGATAGAACTTCATGAATGCAATGAAACCATAGATGGTGAAAAGATCCCCAGAAAGTTATATGATTTGAACTTTTTATTCACTTAAGGTCTGAAATATGGAATAGTTGGCAAAATCTCGAGGTAGGTATTTATTGATTGCATATATTACTATGTTGGATACTTTGCAAAAAAATTCTCCTTAGGTGCCAGAGTGTAACTATAAGAATGGTTTCAGAAGTTCACAGAATTATTTAGTGTGTTATTTAACAGTGAAATATTAATACAGAATTATCTCTGATGGAATCAGTTTTTAACTGATCACTTTTTCTAGTCATGCCACCCCAGAACCAAATGGCTTAAAAATGGTATCTTATCAAATTTTATCTTCTCTGATGCTTCCTCCTTGCTCTGAAACAATACAAAATTCTACTGTGCTTTTTTTTTAAACCTGCTTTTTCTAAGCCTATGACATTTGTTGATGGGATTCCTGCTTTCCAGACATGCATGTCTTCAATTATATGACACTGAGATTAGTTTAGTTGGTAAGAGAATGGTGCTAATGGTGCTGATAACTTGAAGGTTGTGGGCTCAATCCCTATATGGGCCATTTACTTAAGAGTTGGGCTTGATGATCCTAGTGGTCCCTTCTAACGCTGAATCACTGTGAATCTGTGAATATAAGATGATTAGCTAAGCAAAACAGTAAATAATGGAAGGTCATCCTTCTCTGTGCAAAGATATGATAGCACAATTCTTTGTGAAATGAGCAGCATTTTCCATCATAACGAAACAGGAATTCAGTGTTACTATTAGAAAAACAGGCTCAAAAACCCCCCTTAACATCATTGTATAACAGTAATCTGTATTCCAAGTGAGGTGTGATGAAAGAGTTTAACGAAACATACATAAATATCAGAATGATAAAAAGTGTTCTGGCAGGAGTATTAGGTATTCTCCTAATTTAAGATCTGTTGCTTCATGTATCAGCTACAGTTAAAAAAAGAGATCTGAGACCTTGAATCAGCTGTTGTCTAAGTAAAGAAACACAGAAATTCAAAAGCACTGTCTCTATATGCATTTTGTCCCTGATTCACAAGCCTTAGAAAAAGAATTTCCTCTCTACCCAGAGCAATGGAAAAAGCCTGATAAGATCCCAGGACCTATAGATAATAACACTCTAGTCACTAAAAAAAAGTACTTAAAAATCTAATTTCTTCTCTGATAAATTTTTCTTTTTTTTTTCTGTAGTTACTAAAGGAAAGAGAATAATTTGTTTTAATGCTAGTTATTGTTTTCAGAAGGTGTTTAGTTAGTAGTTGTTTTCAGATTGTCTGTTTAATTTGCCAAATTGTTCCAGTAAATATAAATAGCAATTTATACGTGTCTTTTAAAGTGCAATTTTTAATAAGTTTTAAATCTAAGTTCTTTTAGCTGGGGGGTTGGTTGGTAGTAGTTGAAATTTCTTTTAACTTTAAAACATCACTGTCATAAATATAGACTTTTACTGGAGGTGAAGAAAATGTGCTAATTAACCTTTCCTTACAATAAAATCTAGATTTATGAAGACATTAGTGTCGCTATGTTAAGCAGATCCACCAGGGAGAGCAAGAGCTAAAAAAATTGAAAACTACAGTCAAACTCAGCATTAATTTCAGGCCATACTTGCATCTATGTTAATAGTGGTAAAGCAACTTTAAATTACAGTGGTCATCTACTTTAATATTCAAGTTTGTTTGTGCATTAAACTTTAAAAAAATTCAGTTAAATGAACTGCCTCTAGGTTGAACAGCCTCAGCTCTCTCAGATCTTCCTCAGAGGAGGAAAGGCTCCTGTCCCTTTATCATCTTTGTGGCCCTTTGCTGGACTCTCTCCAGTACGGCCCTGTTTCTTGTGTGCTGGAGAGCCCAGAACTGCACACAGTACTCCGGGTGTTTCTTCACTACTGCTGAATAGAGGGGAAGGACCGTCTCTCTCGACCTGCTCTGTCTAATGCAGCCCGTGATACCATTTGCCTACTTCAAAGCAAGGATACATTGGTGTTTCATGTTCGACTTAGTAACCAGCTGGAAACCCCGGTCCGTTTCTCTCAAGTAGCATTCCTTCTGTGTGGTGCACAGCATATACGGGTGCCTGGGGTTGTGCCTCTCCAGGTGCAGAACTTCAAACTCTCCCTGTGGAACTTTCCCTTGTTCAACTTCATTATGTTCCTGTCAGTCTATTTCTCCAGCCTATCGAGGTCACTCTGGATGGCAGCACAACCCTCTGGCATATCAACCACTCCTCCAAATTTTATGTCATCAACAAATTTGCTGGGGGTGCACTCTGTCCCAACACACAAACCATTAACAAAGTTGTTGAATGGGGTCGAACCCATTATTAATCCCCGGCTAGTTGCTGACCTCCAACTAGACCTTGTGAACACCACCCTCTGGGCACAGCATTTCTGAAGGTTTTAAGGTGCCCACCTCCAAATTACAACCACCCCTCACTGAGCAAGTGCTCTAGATTTTAATGACTATATATTTAAGAACAAAGTGAGACAGTTTTACACCAATCAGTAACAAAAGCATGTATGAATAGCGTCACTCCAGCTCCACCTAAAAGTAAAGAAATAGTGTAAAAGTGAGCTAAGAATGGGTAGAAATTAAAGAAGACCCCATTGTAACTTGTGGGATCAGTTGAAGGGCTGAACATCTTCTCCTTTCCCACAGGGATGCCTAAAGGTAATAACTTCCTGTGCACTAAATGGCTATCTTGAGCTAGTGTTCATTGTTCATTAGAGCTTGTCCCTATATTGCTTCAAATTTGTTTTTGCAGTCAGCTACTCTCACCAGCAATCCTCAAACCTTAATCTATCACAATTTTCTACTATCAGTGCATTTGTTAATGAAAGTGTGCTACTCCCTAAACTGTTTAGTGTTAGTCCTTCAAGGACACTAGCAGTTGCCAGCAGCAGGTAACATACTTGACAAAAGTGGGGAGGTCCAGGAGAAGTCTCGCTTTCTAAATGGTAATAAAGAATTTGACTCTCGTACTCTAGGTGCATATGCCTGAGCAATACAGTCCTCCCATAACAGGACACTGACAGATGGGTCAGGCATGAGGGTCTCAGCTTTCCCAGGGCTTTGGCAGACTGATCAAATATAAAGGGTTCAAGGTACCCCTCCACTTTTACATGACACACCCCTGTTTTCATATATCCCTAATTCATGCAGCAAATAATTTAAATTCAACTATCAAGAAGACACTCTATGGAAGCCTCTTGCTTCACACAGCAATTTTCTTCAAACTACTGCTACTTAAGTGAAGCCGTGCTGAACGTGCATTATTTATCTTTTATGTTTACACTAGGGATTGTGGGCATGTATGTAAGTCTGTTTACTTAAAATCTACCTGTCAAATGCACTTCATTGTGAAGGATGTCCCTTATTTTAGACTCAAACCTGATGTTATGCTAAATTTATTCCTTTAAATTACTTATATCAGAAATGCTGAATCAGTATATTGAAGTGATTCAAAATCTTACGCTGAGTGTGCTTTCTCAATAGGGACCGTGACAGTGGGCCTCACTATCTAGATCACATTCACTGCCAGTGCTCTTACTTTCATAGCTGACAACATAAGAACATTCCCACAGAAGATGCATGCAGGGAAATAATGGTTTTTTTAGTGCCAAGTAAGAAGAAAGAGCAGTTAACTCCACTGTCTTGAATATTGTGCTTGATACTTGAATGAACCCTGTATTTCACTGTTCCTCCTCTTCTATTTGCTTATGGGATAAAACCAAATGGGTTAATAATGAAGACATTCTAAATGCTCCTCCTATATAAGTTTGCATACCATTTTATTATTGTTTTCTTCTTCAAGATATGAATGCAAAGCTGACCATATGATCATACCACAAAGACAAGTATTCAGATATTGCGTGTTAAATTTTAATCTCAAAATTTTCCTTTAAAAATAATTTAAAACTCAATAAATTTAAAGATGTCAAATTCAGTCCTTTACCATTACATTTCTGTAAATAACTTTGTTATACTGTAGATGACTTTGCACAAGGTCTTCATTCTTTTTCATTGTCTATCATCTTTTCAATGCTCAGAAACTGAAAAGACGGTAGTAATGAAAACTCTTTATACAAAGTCTACAACATATCAAGTATAGTATATTGAGGATTAATTAAATCCTATACTATGTGGGGTTTTTTTTGTTTTGTTTAAGATGCAAGTGCAGTATCATTGCAGTATCTGATACCTGTAGCAGCTTGACCATTTTTTATAGCAGCAGGAAGATTAATGTGGTTGTATAATAGCCTAATTAAGTGTAAATTTGGTTTCTCAGGTGTCTGAAAAGTCCTTGAAGTTTCTGAAACAAAAAGGCTAGAGAGAGGATTATTCTTACTGAAACAAGAAGTGGGAAATATTTATTTCACAAAGAAGAATTTCTTTTTCTTTGAAGAAAGAATCAAAAATATAAACAAAATATCTTTAACAGAAAACCTTTATTTTCCCACATTTTTTAATGCAAAGAATTTAAGATGTCACTGTGGTTCATAGATACTCTTTTTTTGGAATTTTTTCCACCCTACTTACAGGGAGTCAGCAGTAGAATATATAAGAGTTAATATTTTTAATATGCAATAGTCACCAATATGTTCTTCTAGTAATTTTTCTGGCTAAGTAGTCATTCTCGTTGACAGAGAGTGATTTATTGCCCAGAAAACTCAGAAGCATCACTAAATTTAAGCCAAACAAGTAACAAATCATGTACTGAAGTGTAATGATTGCTAAGTAAAGATCCTTTTTGTTCTCCAGAGGAAGAAAAATTTGGTAACAAGAAATATTAGCTGCCTTTTCGTAACATACAAACAGTACTTTCAAAGCATGATTTCTTAACTCATGGAATTTCCTTACCAAATAGGATCTTTAAAGAATTCATTGTGGGGAATGGTGCGTTGCTATGGTCACACTTTTTAATGTTTTGTTTTCTGTTGCTTTGCTTTGTTTTGAAGCCCAGGCTACACATGCTTTACTTTAATTTTACCATATGATTGGTTTGAGTATTTTCAGCACTGAAAAAAAAATCTTTTTTTCCCTTTCAACTCCTCTCTAAGAACACATCAGTCTGTTCTTCACTTCAGTGTTCAGTCCTGCTAAGTAGCCAGAAAGGCAGATTTTAGTCCTGTCCATCTTACAAGGCAATCTCTTATCTGCTATGTGTCTGCCCATTTTTATCCTGTTTTTCTCTTCTCTACTTTCATAAAGTTGTTTGAGTTTTTTTGGTTGGTTGGTTGGCTGGGTTTTCAGCAAATCCAAGATTTTTTCTAGACTTTCTGTACTGTGCAGTAGAAACAACAGAAAATTTATGTTTCCTTCATCTTTTTCCTCATGCCTTCAGTAAATTCTCCATTCTGATTTTGGATCCTTCTAATTTCTCCTTGGTTTTTTAAATAATTGCTACACTAAGAAATTCGATTTTTGAAAGCAGGAAGTCATGTCCTCAATACAGTACACCTTTCACCACTTTACACTAATTAGGGCTTGTTTCATATTGATTGTGTATTTCATTTTCCCTGTGTCACTACTTCCATTAGCCTTTTGTCTAGTATGTGTGACTTCTTACCATAGAAATTTCTGAAAAATACTCACATTCTATCTCCTAATTGTACTACAGTTTTACTACTGAGTTTTGTACCCAGAGTTTGAACATATTCATTCTTCTCCTCTGTATTTCTCCTTTCAGTGCAAATTTAACACACGGTTTCATTTCACTTATGATGGCAGTAAATTACTGAGAAAAAAACCTAGCATAAATAAAAAGCATTTGGTACTTAATGCAGTTGTTAACAGAAAGCCATCTACTAAAATTTCAAATACTCAGAGCTGTTTAACCTACACACCAGAAAAAAGCACTTAAAATTATCTTTCATCAACATGGAAGATTTTAATAGGTTTCCTGCAAGACCTTTTTTTTTTTTTTTCTATAAATCTTAGGAGTATGGTTTTGGTCTGAAACAGAAACAAAAGTCTTGCAGTTTATCTGCAATATGAGATTATCTCTGGCCACATCCAGGTTATTAACAAAGATGCTCATTCTGCATCTTCAAAATGATACATTGGTGTCAGGATACTTCATTGTATCAAGGAATGTGAAGAATATGTCAGCAAGCATAACTACATAGATTAGTTTTCCCCATGCTTACAAAGTAAAATGTAGAGGAAAACATTATTTTTTTTCTTGCAGAAGAGCCCCTCTCTCAAACAAACAAACAAAAAAACCCCACCCACAAAATCCCAAAGATAAAACTGGTTCTTTAAAATTGATAGCAAAATTATTAGAAATAAGAGACATGGAAGCAATCAAGAAGTCCGTGAAAAAATAAATGCTGATTTTATATGCCTGGTTTAGTTTCCACTATCCTGTTCTAATTTTCTGACAGCTGACTTCACAAACTCTGCTGCTACAGTTTGCTAACAAGCCATCTATTTACAGTGATGAACAGACACAATTTGATATCCATTTGACTAAAACATGTCTTGTCCCAGTACTGTAAAACCTGTCATATTCTCCTAACTAAATCTGTGGCTACTGCACAGACCATAATTTCACTACAGTAAATTATCCAGATTGATTTCCTAAAGGAGATACTACATAGAACAATGTGTAGAATTTCTATCCTAATAATTGTAACAAAAGGTGTTTTCTTTTGCATTCCAGATGTCAGCTTAACTGTCCCTCAGAGAAATCAGCAGAAGATGTTCTGATGGGATCTAGAGAAATAAAAAGTATTTAGGAGAGCCTTTCCACCTACATGTATTACAGTACCCCTTTTTTTAACCACACAGTAGGAACTGCCTCTGACTTCTAAAACTCTAGTTTTATATCTTAGCAAAAGAGGCTAAAAGTAAAAAAGTTTTTGAGGCACATTATTTTAGCTAGACAATTCTTTCAACCAAATAATACAAATTTAAATCCTACTTTTTTTTTTTTCATTGAAATTATTTGCCTTTTTGTCAGTTATCATCAAAACCTATTTGGTTTTCCACCAGGAAAATTGAGCACTGCAGTCCGTAGTTTTTACGGAAAAAAACCCAAACCCCAAAACAAAACCCACAATCTCAACATCGCAAGTCTTTTCTTCCTGTAAAATGTCATCTGAAAGGGCTCAAATGAGCATATTGTTTTCATGTAATATAAACATTTTTTTTACTCAAACTGGGAAAATATTGCCATTTTATAAGATAATGCAAACTACCTTTTTTATAATGTAAGGTATCATTGATGTTTATTCAGAGGACTACAATAATCATAACACGTTAGACATCATATTTTATGTAATGTATGAATGTTTTGACTCTCTATGTAAATGTTGTGGTTTATGTTTCTAGAATTTGTCCCAGCCATTGCCTCAGATATGAAAAATTACCAACATAATTTTTGAGAATATCTGAATTATCATGCAAAGCTTCTTTTTATTTTTTTTTAATCTGAATTATCATACAAAGCTGAATATTTTTGTTTGTATCTGAATACTTTTGGGTTTTATCATTTGGGGTGGCTATATTTGATTCAATTAATTCACTTTTAAAATTGTATAATGACTGCACATAGAAATGTACTTATGTTTCCAAATATCTTAAATATAGTAGTGGTTTCTGTATATTGGATTGGAAACAATAATATTTTGCTCTGTATCTTTCATGGAGGGTTAGATGACATAAAATCATAAATGGTCAACATAAATAGCTTTTAATTTTATGATCTTTTAAAAGGGTATATTTTTCTGTACCACATGCCCTGATAAGAGTTTCAAAAAATTTCTCAGAGAGATCAAAGCATTATGATGTGTATATTTTTATAACTCTTTCATAAAGCTATCACTTTATTCTCAGGTGCCACCACCTCACTCAGCATCTATGTCATTACATTTTGCCATTACCCAGGGGATTTTACTGCCGCTGCAAAATTGTAAGTTGCATCTTTATCACTACACCTGATAGGTATATGTGTATGCCAACAAGCTGTCTTGCCACACAGCAGATATAATTCCACTTCACTCACTCTGGTATAGACTGTAACTTAAAATAAAGCTCAATCATATCAAATACCCATTAATAGTGAATGTAGGTCAAAAGAGGAACATTAAAGATACTGACTATGGGCCAGATATTTCAAAACACTGAGAAACAATATGCTTAGATTTAATGCTCACAGTACGTTAGGTGAAGATACAAAGCTCAAGTCTTCCATTTGAAAGCCTCACTAAGAAGATACAAAAAGGTCTTTTAAAGAGTCTGTAGTTTCCAGGTAAGGTCAGTTATCCACATTCAGTGTACCAAATAACTGAGTAAAGCTCAAGTTTATTTATTTGTTTGTTGTCATTTTTTGTTTGTTCTTTTTTAATCCACTTGTGAATCTGTCTGCTTTTTCAACAACTGCCTTTATGTTGAAGAAAAATTACATGCAAAGAGTGAGATAGAGGTCCAGTTCCTTTCTGTGCGTGAGTAGATTAAAAACCATATTTCAATTTTCCACTTAAGTGCCCTAACCATTGTGTAAGCTACTAAGTCTATTAGGATGGTTCCACTTTGCAGAACATAATTCAAGAATCATTGAGTCATACAAAGAAAACATAAAAAGAAGCACAGCTTTGTAGCTTTAGTAGTTATAGACCTTACAAAGCTGGGTGGAAGCCTAAATGTAGTGCCAACCCATGGGACAGCTTCTGTGTTTTAACCAGTGGAATTTGTCTGTAAAGCCCATGCTTTTTCTTCCACTTTCATATAATCCTTATATTTCTTCTTGCTTTTTCCTTTCCTTATGTTTTTTTTTTTTTAATTTTGCTGGGTCTTGTGCAGTAGCTGCAGTAGAAAAACTGATAGTTGCCTAAAGTATCTTATAACATGTATGTCCTTTGCAAGTGCAAAACCTCTTCAGGCAGGAGAAAACACAGAAAACATTGTTTCCATCATTTACCGAATCTTCTAACTTGCGGGGTTTTTTTTAATAATTAGAATAAATCAGCTCCTCTTTGCATATATTTAGGTCACATATATGTATACTTACCATAGTTATTTACAAATGTTGCTCATACCAATATAAATTTTGTAAACCTCAGCCACATCAGATTGCTCACAGGACTGCTGAGCTCTAACCAGTTCAGAAAAGCTCTGTTACATGCAGAAGTACATCTCAAAGATATTAAGGAAACTTCTATTTAAAGTGTCACTCAAGTCAACTATTTTTTTATGCTTTACTGATAAGTGGCAGTTGAGAGAGAGGACTATCAGGTTTGTACTTTTGAATGCATGCACCTATGTTCAACAAAAAATCTAAATTCAAGTCTTAAAATTCTACTGCATCTGAAATACCTGAGGTTTTCATGGTTTTGTATCAATCTGAGATCATTATTAGCCTTGTTAAGTATATTAAATATATATATATATTTGTGATGTCTGTTTACTAATAGCCAATCATGCATACATATGCTGAAATTTTACAAGATACACCGTTTCAAAATGTGCCAAATATGTTGACAAAATAGATTTAACTAACTTATTTTGTGTGGGTGAAGTTGAACAAATGAAAAGAATCTTGCATTAGAAGACATATCCAAAGTGTGTACCTTCCATATAAAATAGTTAACAGCTACTATTAAAAGTAAAAACAAAAAACACAAATCCTTTTAATTTTATATCATTGCATCATAATGTTGCTATATGTAACACCACTCTCAAATTATGAAAATCCATTGGTACAATTTAAATATATTAATATCATTAAGACATCCACAAAATTCAAATGTGTTTCCTACACTGAAAGATCATAGCTCATGCTGTTTCTATGAATAGTTTATGTAACAGAGCAGAGGGATGCGTGAGGCATATGCAGCTTTAGACAAGAAAAGATCATAAAGGATTTATGAAGGTAGGTGTGTTTTGTTTTGGCAGGAATTAAACACTGTGGAGTATCATCCCTGATTGAACAGATATTGATACTGTATGGCTGTGGCTGTTACAGGCCTGGGTGCAAAGAGATTTCAGCTTCCTGACAAGTGTCTGTGAGAAAGCAAGGCTTTCTCAAGGACACTGCAGGAAAACAATTTAGAAGTACTGTAAACTATGGTCTTGTTATGAGACCAAAGAAGAAAATACACGAGGTAAGAGTTACTGGGTCCAGCCAATCCCTCTGGGGGGTGGCTGGTCAGAGAACCAATGACCTTATGTTAGTCCAGCGTGCTAAGGTATATAAGCACCTTTGTAAATACAATAAAGAGGTCAGTTTGCATCTACATAGTGCCGGCCGTGTCGTTAGTGTCCGGGCCCGCTAGCGACAGTATGGCAATTTATGTAAGGACCAAGAAAGTTGGATTTTGTGACAAGATTACTAATTCAGGTTTTACATGGACTTCTTTAGTAGTAATTCCTAGATATCTATATAATAAACTCTTCAAATCCAGGAATACGTTTACACACATTTCATTGCAGTAACATACGTAAACGTATTTAACAGCACTGGGCCCTGTAGACATCCATTCCGTAACAGAAAACAGGACTAAGAAGGCAGTGTGGTACCACTACATGTTAAAAAAATTTTGCTGCTGCCTGGTTTCCGCATGCTGTCAGATGGCTGATGCTTTAGGCAAGTGTTGCAAAACCTCATTCTTGGCATCTGCTATGTTGATGGGGAAATGTCTAATAAGTGACACATAAATCCCAAAAAATATAATGTCTGGGATTTCAGATATTGTAAGTGCAAAATAAGTTGAAATGGGTTATCAAATAAAAGAAAAAAAAGTCTAGAAAGTTTACTGTAACTAATTATACATGGAAATTACAAGACCAGTATCTAGAATGAGATTCTTAAACACTTGCATTCAGTGCTGCTTAATCATGGGGATATTTTAGCTATGTGGCCAATCAGCTTTTGCCCTTAAACTTTTGCACATATTTAAAGATGTGTTTTTACAAAACAGCAAACATTTATGCCTATCCCTATCATAGGATCCAAAAGTGATGTCTTTTTTTCCGTTAGACTGTGCTTGCATGTTGTAAAAGAGGCCAGAACTCTTTTTCCTCTGTCCCTACAGGTGTGTGAAATGCTGATGCACAGCTGTGGGGGTGGATTTTCTTCTATCATCTCAGAGCAGGGTGGCCTTGATCAGGTTATTTGCAGCAAGTTTGTTATTCCCCGGACTATGTCTGAACCTCTTCTGGGAGTGTGCTAGGTGGTGTGGGACAAAACATACTGAAATGCACGCAGCCAGAGAGAAGTGTGTGCCAGTGTTCAAGGCCAAGGACTTGTCCTTTAGGTTTACTGGGATAGATGCAGCCTGAGAGGCACAATACTGTGAATCTCCTATTCTTAAGGTATAATTTTTACAGCTCTTCATGTTCCTATTGCCTATAAAAAACAGGTGTATGCCTTAAAAGAAAGTAGTTTGGAGTCGTTTTGGAGGGAGTAGTTTAAGCCAAATAGTCACCTAAAGGTAAGAATACGCATTTAAAATGTCTGAATGCAGAGTCTGTGTTTTCTTTTCAACACCTCTTTGTGTATCAGTTTTACATGAAGCAGCTCTTGCATGTGCTAGGGACTGGGACTCATTCTTCTCGGGCCAGCATTTCACTTTGCTGGAGATCATACCTCTCCACAGGTTCAGGGGATTGGTTTTGCCTGCATTTTCTTTGACCCCTATATAATAATTCTGTGGAATAACACCATTGCTGAGCAGATTTTGATTTTTTAAAATAAAATTTATGTGGAAATAATAATGTCTTTATAGATAAAAAATCAAATATTAGTAGATAAAAAGAGATGCTTTAATGGAACATATACTTCCTCAAAATTTGAATGCAAAATTAAAGGGTTTTTTTGAGGTCATTGAATATGGAGTAAAAATTTGTCATAAAAAGAAATATTTATTTTTTATTTTCCCCTATCTTTTATGGATAACAAATCTGAAGAGCATTAAAAAATGAAAAGTAATTCAAACAAGACTCCGAAAGCTTTTGAATTTAGCACTTCAACTTCTTGTAATATTTAAAATTTATTATTTGAACATGTCTATGACGTTGACAACCATTCAGGTTAAGATGTATGATTATGGGTCTGCTACTACTATGGATCTACTGCTTTAGTGAATGTTAATTCACAGAAAAACAAAGTATATTTTTGTTATGAGTTTCAATGTATATTGGAAATACAATAGTTGCTTTCTTAAAATTAAAATTTACAACGTCATAGACAAATCTGTAAGTGGCACCCTAATTCAAGACAATGGCAACTTCCAGGACAAGCATGAATACAATCTTCCCTGGTTTTCACCAGACGTTTCTTGAGAACCTCATGAATTTCTAAGACTTCATTAGTGCCACAAATTGATCTTTTCTTTTTTTACCTATATTGTAGTGTAGATGTGCTTTTAGGTGAATGACAATTTTTTTTCCCCTTCATTTTTGAAGGATAGGATTTGTCTTGCTTCTCTTCATCCTCCTATAAAATAAGACCCTATCAAATCATCCAGGTCTGTGATCTGCTGAAAAAATACACCTGAAAATATCTATTCTTTCCATCTATCTTATGGTCATGTATCTTCAGTTTCTTTTCATTGACTCTGAAATGGAATTAATCAACACAGTTTGTCTTAGTCTACATATCAAATTTAAAGGTAGATAATGTTTGCCAAGATAAATCTAATTCTGAATCAATGATAAATAGAACACCTTAGCCATCATATTTCTTAGTAAAAGTTGTGGACATTGATTTAATATATGCCCATAGTATGAAGAAAGTGGTATAATTTTTATTCATAAATAAATTTTTCACGAAAAGAATTGATACTATTGCAAGATTTTGCTTTATATTAGAATTTGGAATACTATATAGTGAATAATATTGATCAAGTGCAATTACCTATATTTGCACTTTAATAATTCAAAGAAGTCAGAGATAAAAGTCTTCATAAAATCTGATTAACAGATTAAAGAATTCTGATTAAAGAATTCAAACATCAAGAAATTCGTAAAATCACAGTATTTTCTAACAAATTAAAAAATCTCCAGTAGAACACAAAACTACGTATTTCAGAATATATGTACTTAAGATATGTATAGATACATCTATAATGTAACTATTTCAAAGAACATAGCTGAACTGAATATTTGTCTTTATCAAAGACCAACTTTTTTCAAAATTATTTAGTCTTTTGAATGTTGAGAACATATAGACTGTTCATCCAATTATTTATTTATTTGTTGTTCATTTTCAAAATTCTTGATTCCACTGTATTGTCATAGAATTTTTAATTGCTTTGTTTTCTTGATATAAACTGAAAAATGAATAATGGAATTAGTTATTAAAAATGGGAAACATATAATCTGTTTTCACAACCCTTTAGCTATCTTTCAAAGTAAAAAAAAAATCCAACCCAATATTTTTAGTGACTTTCACTAAAGCTATGATATTCAGCAGGACCATTTATTGTCTTTCTTCCCCTGCAAAGCCATTATATACCCCTATGTGTATTGCTAAAGTTCACAATACTTAGCTAAATCTAGCACCATTTCTGCCAATTAAATATTTTAAATTTGCAGGAAAACAAATGCTTAGAGAAGCCCTTTATCTTTGCAATAAAAAGGAAAAATTTGCAGTGATTTTCTGATTGATTCGGGTAATATGAATAAATTATTAGTCCTTATGGTAGCAAAGAAAATTAATCTTATGAGCAGAATAAAATTAAAAGGTTTTGGCTTGCCTGATCTGAACAAAGTAAGATGAATTTTTGATACAGCAAATTAATTAGGCACATAATGAGGAATAGGATGTATAATAACTCTAATTCTGATAAATAGCAAAATAATTCAGATACTCAAAGAAATAAATATCATCCATCACAAACACACCTTAAATTCTGTTTGTTAGGGAATATTAATGGTAAGAGAGCTTGCACAGAAGAGTTAGATAAATTCTATTTGCTGATTTTGTTCAGCGCAATTACATTACGTGTTGACCCTCATCTGTAACTTTTTGTGAAATTGATTTTAGGACATTATTCATTTCTGAAAGTGTTAATGTACCATAAAGGATTTGTATTATCGTTAAACATACTGTCTGTGCCCGGTGTTACATGTTATTTGCTTCTGCCCTGAAGATCATTTAACAGCTTATAAATCTTTATGGCCCCATGATGTCTTGCTACAATAATTTGCATCTTTAAATAGCTTCTGAAAGATGCATTTTAAAAATAAGTAAAAAGTGACATTTTTGTTATTAAAAATATGTTTTACAATAGTGTTAGTTGCAAATCTCAAGCAGTACTAGTATGGAAACCATGAAGTTGATTAGGAATGCAAAACCAATTTTTTTGACAGCAAAAGGTATTTCAATTCAGATTAAGTAGTTAATCAGTTTAAGAAATTTTCTTTTATGAGGACTCTCCATGGGCTTTAAAGAATTGTATAACTGTATAAATCTATTTCACCAGACCATCATGGATGCTATCTATAAGTGTGTTTTGAAATCTAGGAATGAACTATATATTAATTAAATCTGATATAATCTCATCTATAATATGTAATGTAATTGGAATTTAAAAAATAACTCAGTTGATAGATTTGTCATGACTTCTTGCTACTTTGTGTTATCTTTATTTTAATGAATATGTCTCTGCACCAGAGGAGGCTACTGTAAAGGCAGGGGCTTTGTGGGTGCATACAGTCTGAATCACCATGGGACAGGGAGGTTTTGGGAAAAACTGGGCGTATGCCTTTCAAATAACATTTCAGGATGGAATAGACAGAGAATAGTAGAAACAACAGGGATTTTATATCAAAAAGGAAGCTTCCTCAGGGAAGCATGAAGAGAACAAGTAATCGTAGAAAATACAGAAGAAGAACATTTCCTATGGATGCTGAAAGGAATTTCACTTTGCAAGTTGATCCTCAACTCTGGTCAGCTTGTACCTCCTTTTTACTGCTTGTAATGTCCTGATGTTTCTGATATTGCTTTCTTAGTGGTCACCTGTTGGTCGGGGTGATTCACATGCCTACTTTGAACTGTCTTTTTCCTGCTCCAACCAAAACTCATGGGAAAGTCGACACTGACTTAATTTGGTAGATCTGAGCTCTCTCTTTTCAAAGAAGGTAATGACAAAATCTATCATGTTTCAATTCTAATTTTTGAGATTTCTTATACAGCAATAATATGTCTACACAGATTATGTCCATATATGGTATATGATGGCTAATACATACTTATTAGTAAAGTAATTTGAAAAGAGTTGGTAAAACATACATTGACTTTAAACTTAGTTATTATAAGGCAATTACCATAAACCCCACTGTAAAACTTACATTACTTTCCCATAATCTTATTCACTAATAGTCACTGTTTTATCCATATTGTCAGTGTTATTTATTTTCTTTATGAAAAATATTCTATATACTCACAGTAGTAGTATTGATTCTCTTTTCTGTAATTTAAAGTTTGTATTTTCTTAGTGGGAGTTTTCACAATATTGAGACAGGCTAATTCTTTAACTTTCTATTAAAACTTAGAGATTATGGACTGCATATAAATCATTATTTTCTTTAATAAATAAAAGTGACAAAGGTAAAAACTCTGTGTCCTCAGTACCATTAGAATAACTTATGCATATAGTCATTGATAAGTATTCTAAATAGAAGATGGTCAAAGGTGGTGAACATAGGTCTGAAAATCTTGAAAAATAACTTTGATGATGTTTAAGAAATTTTAGATTACCAATTTGATCTTCATAACTATTGTGGTACATATCATTCCAAGCTATATGCAGAATGCTTTTTATTAAGAAATATATTTTGGTATTTAGGAGTATGAAGGTATGGCTGCTGATAATTTTTTGAGAGACTACAGAGCTATTACTTGTATATTATTCTGCATACTGCTTTATAATGCGCTAATGTAAACTATTTGTTCATTGTCCATTGTTAACAAAAAGTCCTGAGAAAACAGTGCTACAAACATTCAGTGTTAAAATAAAAGGGAAAAAAGAGAGAAACTCTATTGAAAATCTTATCATTATACAGTGTTTAATCCTGTTAGTCATAGTGATAAAAGGCACAAAACTGCAAAATAATATCAAGCCATTAGAAAAGATCCGTTCTGTAAATCCTACTAATTTTTTGATAATAACTTACTACAGAATTATTTATGCCTTCCATATGCCGTCTTTCATATGGTCTATCTGTTCATATTCTAATTACAGTAAAGGATAAATCTAGCACACAAAGAAAGAGAAAGTTTTTGATCGATTTTCTCTTTTTGAACTCAAAGTCTAATTGTTTATTCTATTCCAAACATATTTATGTAGTTGTTTTACACAGGCTTTATTATTTTTAGGGGAAAAATGTATTTAATATAGAAATGAGAAATACTAATATTATGGAGGGAAAATATACAACTGTGCAGATATAACTGGCATTATTAGATTTTTTACTGTTTTGTCTATTTCATTTTTTCCTTTTTCATTTGGTATAATGATATCATCACAGGTTTAAAGTTATATTAATTTTCTTTTCAATTTCTTATTTATTTAAAAAGAAAACTGATTTCTCAATACATTGTACTGGTACAGGACACATCTGTAAACAGGCCTTGACAAATGTAGTGTCTGTCTATTACTCTCAGAACAAAATCAAATAACTCAGAAGAAAAGCACTTGTTTTCCTTGACCAGATACAGCTTCTCCAGGGATATTTTCTTACAAATATTAGTTTTCTAAGAAAGTATGGTTAGAAGATATTCTTAAAGGCATCTGATCTCCAAGTTGTAATATCTAAAGGAAAGTAGGAGAGATACGCCATCCATTTACAATCAATTTGCTGTGAAATATTGCCAAGAAATTTTCTATTTAGTGGGCTGGTATAGGAGCATAGTTTATATTATTTCTTTTGGTTGTATTCTGTTTTTACTTTCCTTAGTTTGTTCCATCCATATTGACCATCAATAACAGGTGGTCTTTTAGCTATCTTTTTATTTTTAAATCTTTCTTTTTGCCATTTCTCCAGTCTTTTATATGTATTCTTTATTTATTTTCTAACTCTATTTCTCTCTAATATTTCTTTCTTCTCCTCACCTTCCTTTTCTTTCTTCAGAAATCTGACTTCAGATAGGATTTATCGCTTATTTGTACAAAAATTTAGACATTAACTTTAGGCAAATAATCATTACTGGATAGTTAAGGGAAAAGTCAAAGACACTGAAACAGAGCAAAGAGGGTCTTATACTCAAGTGAACGCCTAAAAGCCTGAGACATTTACCTTCCTCTCCTTTGTGGTAAATGAATATACATGTATACTTATATCAGGGACTTATAGATTATGTGATGGAGTGTTTAGAAGACTGAAATATTTGGTCAGTTTTAAATTTTAAAACTGAAGTTCACTAAGTATATTTATTAGCAAATATTTCTTGCAATTGGTCAGTCCTTACAAATACTTGGTGATCGTTGCTGCTTATACAAAACTCACCTGTTAACAATTATATTCTAAATTATACATAATTTGTGATTATACACTGCCACAGACCTGAAGTTGTACTGTTAGTACTGACAGCTATCTTAGGTCTGTCTTATCCTTATGGTCCAGGTGATCAGGTTTGAGAACTCATCAACAGGAAAGTTGCAACTAAGGCACAAATTTGTTTTTCAGTTTTCCTTGCTTGGTCTTGCCTGATGATTTTATGCTGTTGCAGTCTTCTCTCCTACTTATTGAATATGTATGGTCTATACATGTTCCTTTTTCAGCTTAATTAAAGGTGAGCCATCCATCTGAGTCAAGACTGGTGATTTCCAAAGAAGGTGAGTGTTGTTCTCTTTTCCCTAGTTAAAAGAAACTAGAGAGGGGAAAAGGCCTCAAATTGTGCCAGGCAAGGTTTATATTGAATATAAGGAAAAATTACTTCACTGAAATGGTGGTCAAGCATTGGACCAGGCTGTCCAGGGAAGTGATGGAATTACCATTCATGGTGTGATGAATCCCATGACTTATCATTATCTATGGCTACAGGCTGTTCAGAAGGGACAGGCAAGGAAGGAGGGGCAGAGATATGCCCTCTACATCAAGAAATGAATAGTGTGAAGAGCTCTCTGAAGAACAGCCATGAACAGGTTGAAAGCTTGTGGGTAAGAATCAGAGCCCGAGGCAACAAAGGGAACCTTGTGGTTGGTGTCCACTACAGGCTGGCTGTTGCTGAAGCCTTGTTACTCCAGCTCCAGATGGTAACATGCTCACAGGTAGTCGTCCTTCTGGGGGAATTCAACCAACCTGATATCTGCTGAAAATGTAGCAGAGTGAGTCTTGGAATGCATGGAGGATAAGTTCTTAAACGAGGTAACAGACAGCCCTACAAACGGGGATGTGGTGCTGTACCTGATGCCAGTGAGCTAATTGGGGATGACAGGATTGGAGGCAGCCTGGGATGCAGCAATCATACCCTGGTGGAGTTTACAATCCTGAGAAATATGGGTCAGGTGTAGGGTAAACTCAGGACCCTGAGTTCTGGGAAAGCAAACTTCTCTACTTGTTGGACTGTTTCTCAGACAAATAAGGGCAGCTATTGAGACAGATTTTTGCATTAGTTGTGCATAGTCTTTAGAGCTATTTGAACAAATAGAATTAGATAATATAATAAAAATGCTCCATTTTCTTTGACAATCTGAATTACTCTGGTAATTCATTACCAATTGCACTGCCTGCAATCAGAAGACAACACAAAATAACTATGTCTGGTGATTAGTGTCTAGAAGTCTCATGCAGGATGCAAATTAAAATGACTAGATGAATTATCACTGGGTTTACAAAACAGAACTAACAAAGCTGGCAATTTAGATTTTTCTTGATCCTTATTCTTCCTTAATTACATTTAATCTATTTTGACCATTTTTATTTCTGTATTGATGAGGTCTTAAGGATCATTTAACTGCTTGGTTAGTTTCCCCTGAAGAGAAAGAAAGACCTAAAATATCTTCACTGTCTCTTTTCTAAGAAGTTGCTCCTTCAGTCTTGTTCATTAAACTCATCTGAATAAATCTTCCTAACTCTAGGCTAACTATATGGGGATACCAATTCTCCACTTCAACCCATACTTTCCTCTAGACTTGCTACACTGCCCATATCAACAACAGAATTCTAAAGACTTAGTCACTGCAGATCTACATGACTCATGAAAAAGGGTTGTAAATCACGGCAGCTCTACTTCAGCAAGAGTAGAGAGTGCTCCTACGTCCTTCTCAGGCGTTGACCTTTCCCAGTTCATAACGTTTAAAGCGTATATAGGGTGGGTTAGATCCCTCATATTTTCCTGAACATTTCGATACATATATTAGGACTTGACATACTCTCCTGCAATTTAGTGAAACTCCAGAAACCCAGAGAAAGCACCACATAAATAAGGTACTAGAACTGGACACAAAGTTTCTTTTTAACAGTAGTTTCCTATGTCTGACTTTGCCTTTCTTTTTTCTGGATTAAAAATTCTAATGTTACATATATACTCTAATGAAGAAGTTTTCTCTACTGGATCGTCACAGCATTTCAGATTGGAGGTGGTGTAGATGACCTGTAAGTTTTAAAATTTAGGACTTAAAAGAGTAATCTGAGCAGCAACCCAGTTAAAACAACGCATTACTATTATCACATGTAAGTTTAAATTCATTTGGTGTTAAGAAGCACACAAGTTAAAGAACACTCTTCCTTATGCACAATAACAAAAAAAAGGTTATATTCTCCTAAGTTGGGAGTAGAGTTTTGCTTAAATATTGTCAGGAAGATGCTAAATATCATGAAAATAAATTTGCTTCCTAGGAAACTGAAGACCTCTTTTACCACACAAAAGTCATTTAATGGCAAAGGGCATTCAGACTCAAAATTCTACTGATTTTCTGCAAAATTTTCTTTGCTAGTTTTGCATTGGCAATTAAAAACAATGAAGGACTGATATAAAATATATGCAAAGGTAGCAAGAAAGTGAAGTATCAACTTTTTACTATTGCTGCAATGGGAGAATAAACTAAGCTGGTAAAGTTTTATTTGAAAATTATTCAAAACTATTCAGTAATCAACAGTCCTTTATACTGTGCATGAGTTACCAGTGACTGACAATGATAAATGATATTTAATTCTGTTATTCAGTTAATGATAATGTGCTATTCACGTATGAATAACTTTATCTAACCATTATATTTTTGAAGTTCATTGTATTGTTTAACAATTATCTAGTAATAGACTGTTCCTGAATAGCATGCAAGAGTCAATGAACTTAATATTTCTTCCAAATCCAAAGAATTCACAAGGCCCTTCACATTTTTTTTGTTCAAAGAGCAATATATAATTTTAAACCGTTGATCCAGATATTTCAGTTTAAATCCGTCAACGAAAATATTACAGATATATAGTAATTTTTTTATGACCTTTAAGGTATATATGTTTTAGCTACTGCTAGATGACAATGAAATATATCTTGAAGGAAAAAACTATACTGTGTGATCCAAATTTCCACTGAAGTAAATCAGAGGAATTCTCAGAATTTAAATTATCTGGGCAGGACCATGCAATCTAAGGAGATGACATATCATTTTTAAAATAAATTGATACAGCTACATTTTTGCTTGTTTCATCATTGAAGTCACTGACTTATCTGATATTTGAAATATTTAGGTTTAAGTTAACAATAAATTTGAATAAGCTTATCACCTACCAGCAATTCAATTACTGTTGATTTCCTTACAACACTTCGTCTAATCTCGGGTATCTAGTAATCCTTTGACTTCAAGAAGAATCACAATTTTTTTAGTATGTTAATTCCAGACCCTCATTGAAAGCAGTGGTTACAATGTTTTAACATATCAGATTTATGTCCAAGCATTATTTTTCTAAAGACAATTTTTCTCCAATTTCCAATCATATGGACACAAATATACCTTTTATTTTTCTTTTAAAACTCTATTCATTCTCTCTTTATGTCTAAAAGAGATGAGTCCTTCCTTTCTTCATTTTCAGTTTTGAAACCTTTGTATTTTCCTCTTCAATGTTAATTTTCTGTATATTTTATTACAGGTCATTACTTTTTCTTTCCTCTATCCCCTTCCAGTTCACCTAAACACACACACTCAGGAATGAAGTATATTCATGGTTTGTATGGTTTTTTTCTAATTTAGAAACTCTGACAAAACAAATTTTAATTTGTGAGAGAAATAGAAAACCTATGAAGTTAATAAGCTTCCCGTGATCTTTCAGGAGAATGTCTAGATTTTATTTGCTTACATGTTCTTATTTTTTTGCCTCTTAGGGCCACAATATAAAGTAGACTAAAGACTTAAAAAAAGTTAACCAGATATTATTAAATAACAGTTTTATATCTCTTCTACTTTGCCCCATTTAATTTTAGCTCCCTAAAAATTAGGCCTGTAAAGCTATGTCTGCATTGCTGAATGAAAGATAACCTCTAATCCCTAGACCTAAGATCAAATGTCATGTGTTTGGCATCCAGGATACTTAAACCCAGTATTCTTTGCATCAGATTTTCATAAAAATGAATAAATGGAATAATCAAAAACAGAGTCAGGAAAGAATTGAAGAGTTAAACAATGTGAAAAATAAATTATCAGTATTGGAATGTACTCCCTGTCCTGCTTTTGTTCTGCAGCTAGTATGTAACTTATATCTAAATTTATTATGTAAATTCTCTCTACTATTAAGGTAAGATACACTTTTTTTTGGTTTGTGTTTTTTTGGGGGGGTATGTAAAATAGTTTTTATTTGTAAAAGGAAAAGAAAACCTAGTCTTGACATGAAGACTCAGGAGATACCTCCCTTCCTGGCTGGCTGGAGGAGAGACTGGTGTGGTTCTTAGACATGCATCCTGCCAGCAGTGAGGTTGAGTATGCATCACCAAAGGCTCACCCAAACCAACACACACAATACGGACCCAGAAGGACACAGGCGCACAGCGCTTTTACAGGCATACACACAAACATAAACAACACTCAAATAACCATGAGCAACAGAAATGGCCCTGCTCTATTCCTCCTCAGGGCTATCCACTAGTAAAGTTTGTTTATCTGACCTTACACATACCACCACTAAAGTCACATGCCCAGTCACATTTACTGGTCTTTCAAACACTGACTTTAAGATCATCCAGTTTCCATGATCAGAGCTTGGGCATTTCACCTGGCCTCCAGCTTAGAGGTTATGTCTTTCCAGATGCTGATCTCCATCTCCTTACCTGATAATCTTGAAGTTTAATAGCGAGCCATTTACTGTGTTCCGCACACAAACAGAATAGAAAGTAGTTAAGAATAGATTTTAATAAGAGGATAGGATGGATTGTGACAATCAGTTACATTAGAATCTTAATTAAAATAATCTTCAGTAAAATGCTTTGTTAAATGACAAATCATTCTGTGTCTGTGCAATGGTGACCAGTTCATCTGCAATCTCTAGTTTCACATAGGATTGTACATTTTTAAGGTATCCACTGACTTAATGTTTGGTATGGGAATAGCAATGAAGTCCTTGACTCTCTCTATTTAAGATTAATTTCTGTATCACACACAAAAAAAAAATCATCATTGTAAGAATAACCTTCAATTTCCTACGTGTGAGTGATTGCACTGTAAATTCTGTTAGGTAGCTGACTTTTCCATTCTGATTAAATGAGGTTGACTGCCTTATGGAAAAGGTGCAATGCTCATGTGAATCTGAGGGACTTTTAAACATTACCTCTACTATGGATGAGTTTAGGTCTTCTTGCAAGACTGAGTGATGTAATCCACAGTTTCGCAACACACAAACTTGTAGTGGATTGACCCTGGCTGGATGCCAGGCACCCACCAATGTCACTCTCTCACTCCTCTTCACAACTGGATGGGGAAGAGAAAGCAAAGGAAGGGTTCATGGATTGAGATAAGGTCCAGAAGAGAGATCACTCACCAAATACTATCATGAGCAGAATAGGTTTGAACTGGGGATATTAATTGAATTTATTACTAATGAAATCAGAGCAGGATTATGAGAAGTAAAAGCAGATATTAAAACACCTTCCCTGCATTCCTTTCTCCTGTTACAACTGAGTGTTTTGAGATCACTTAAAGAATCACCAGCAAAGGTATCAGTACAAACAGATATAATATAAAAGTGACAGCACTGATCTCTGTGGTCCATAAGAGCTCAAAGGGTCTCATTATTGACTGCTGTATATACGCTGCAAGAGAGTGGGCCTTAGTCATAACAATGTTTCGTCCTTGCCACACTTTGGATCAGCAACTTTGAAAGAGTGAGAACAAGAATCTTATGCCATTCAGGCAAAAAAAAACGTTTCCAAGGCAGTTCATAAGAAAAAAAAAAAAACAGGCGCTCATTAGACAGCACCACTTCCTGGGAGCAGGCAGTGTTGCTGATAAGCTCAAGAGGAGCTCAGCCCAGGTGCTGTTTATCAAGGCCAAGGCCTAACTAAATCTGAGCATTTATCAGATTACAGTGTGGCCTGAAAGAAGGGAAGGAGAGATACACCACTACACCTCCTTCTTAGCTCTATCTCCTCCTGTAGCTGTGCAGGGAAATAGGGATTGTGGTTGGTTCATCACTCAGTTTCTGCTGCTTCTCAGGGAGAGGAGTCATTCCTCTGCTCCAGCATGGGTCCCCCTTAGGGGTACAAGTCCTGACAGCAAAACTGCTCTAGTGTGGGCTACTCTCCTGCAGGTCCCTGCCAGGAACCTGCTCCAACATTTGCCTCCTATGAGGCCACAGTCTCCTCTCAGGCATCCACCTGTTCTGGCGTGGGTCTCCTGCATGGACTGCAGGTAGATCTCTGCACCTCTGTGGTCCTCCATGAGCTGCAGGGCCACAGTCTGACTCATCATGGTCTTCATTACAGGCTGCAGGAGAATCTCAGCTCCAGCACCTGGACCACCTCCTTCTCCACTGACTCTGGTGCCTGCAAAGCTGTTCCTCTCACATAGTCTCACTCCACTTTTCTCTGATAGCAATTACATCTGCTCAGTAATTATTTTCTTCTTCTTCTTCTTTAATGTGTTATCACAGAGGTGTTGCCATGGTTTCTGATTGGCCCAGCTTTGGTCAGTAGCACATCTGTCTTGGAGGCATCTGGTATTGGCTCTGCAGGATATGGAGGAAGCTTCTAGCAACTTCTCACAGAAGCCAACCCTGTAGATCAAAAAGTGGCCCTGAAAACTCAATGCAATACTCAAAGTCTGTCACTAGTTAACATACATAAAAACATAAGGAGGCACAACCAACACATGGTCCTACCTGCCAGTTCTGTCAGTTAATTTAAATAATATTATCAAAGTGGCTTTCAGGACCATGTGCCAAATTTCTCTAAATGCCTCCTTCAAGGGGCAACTCACATCCTTTAATAACTAGGAAGTGGAAAACATGCTTAACAACTTATAACTCTAAGGTAAGCTATATGATATGGAAAACAATACATGGTTTAAACACAAACTTAATAATCTTCTGATACATTATATAGAAATAGAATTTTAAAAAATAGCTTAGTAGTGGAGATCCTTTTCTGTTTCATCATTTTAAATTTAACTGTCAGAATATGTGGACTATTTAAATGTTGAGACACCTGTAAAATCAATACTTCTATTTTTTTACAAAATATATTACAAAATCTTCATTCATCTGCTGATCTTTCAGGTATATAATTCTTTTTTCAAATATGGCTCATTGTTTTTACATCTGATGTACTGAAATACCATAAGAGTGCATTATTAGAACAAAAGTGCTATAAAAATATCTGTCATCTATGCATATTCTATAAGAGCTCTGATCACTGTTGTCCCAGTGATGTATTGGCACAATACATCATTAGGATGAAATCCAGAAGGAACAGAAGGTCAACAACAGAAGGTCAATGCTTTTTAAAAATGTTGTGATTCTTTATTAATTATTAGTTGAAGATGAGCCTTCTGTTTGTATGTGTATATAAATATTTTTTTTTTAAATCTCTTCCAGAAAAGATAAGAAGAGTTGTCCATTAACAATAAGTGGCATCTTATTATGCAGAAGAAATTCACATATTTTCTAAGAAGCCTCTTCTACTGCATTTCATTATTTTAGATATAGCTCACTCTGAATCTTTTTTGCCTTTGGTGGTTGTCATATTTGCAGAATTACTTTAAGTTCACTATAAGTGCATCTCAAATACTCTTTCTTCATCAGACAATACTTCACCTCTCCCACTATGAAATCATATGATGCAGTCACCCTGAAACTGAATAAAATCATTCTTCATTCCCTTCCTGCTCTCTATTTTATCATAACAAGCCCAACTGGCTTCAACATATGTAAGCCTTTTCACTCAAGGATATGGTGTCAGTGACTGACAAAAAGGCTTCAAAGAGTAAAAGAATAGTTTTTCACTTCAACTTAAGTAGCAACAACTGAAGTGAAAAAAATACTGAGTGAAATGATAAAAAAAATAAATCCGCTTATGCTCATAGCCTCTGGATACTTGCCTTTTACATTTTTTTCATCTGAGTTAATCACATTCCTTTTGGAAAAAAAAACCCAACCAACCCACACTGCTTTTCTGTAAGAGAATCTCAATGACTGCCTTTTTTCTCTGTCACATATGGACTTGTTAATGAATTCACATCTATGTACATATTAGTTTCTGCTCTCCATCTTTCATAATTCAGAAATGTTAATGTTCTGCAGTTTCCTTTGATACTAGTCTTAGTCTTGAGAAAAATAAATCCTGTTTTCCAGATTAAACAGAGTATATCCAAATTAACAGTTTTTCCACAGATCTATCAAAGGCTTTTAATACGATATCCTTTCTTATCTCTGTTACTGTTTCATTTCGTGTTAATTTTAACCTAACAGGTTCTGCTTAATTTAATGCTATGCAGTCAGAATAATATAATTCCTTTGAACAAAGACATATAAAATGTAAATTTTCTCGTTTGTTTTATGAAGGAAAATATTTTGTGCATTTTTTCCCCCCAGTGACTGGCTTTAATACACTGGAGATGAATGAAAATAAAACTTGCACTTCCTGCTTTGAGTACCATTTTTTCCCACTTTTAGAGGTATACTTTCCAACAAAACAATTATTTCTTATCTTTCTTACCTACTTATTATATTTACTTGTAGCTGAAAGCCAATCTGTACTAGCCTGAATTGAAACATAAAACTTAATGTGAGGTTTTCTTTTTCCCGAATTTATATCCAAATTTGACTAATTTCATCCATTTTTGTGCTTCACAGACTCAGAATTAGTCAGTTAATATTACTTCACAGTAGCTGCATAATTACACTTTGCAAGTGGTACTTGTAGTGGTACTGGAAATGCATTTTTGTCATGAAAACTCATAAATTTTTTGGCCACAAATAAAGTTTTCAATTCTTGCTATAGCTTTCTTTCTTTTTTTTTTTTTTTTGACTTATTTAAAATAAGCTTAAAGTTAATTTCTACCTTTTGTTTGGCATTTTTATTTAAAAGGGAAAAAAAGTTCTTATTTGTGACTTGTTCTGTAGGAAAACAAGGTACATTCTTTACGCTTTCATCTGACAGAAAGAAACTTCCATTGCCAAGGTCAAACTATAATAAACTGAAAATGTATTATGAACCTTGAAAAATAGAATATTATTAAAATTCAAGTAACCTTACAAAATACAGGGGTATTATCACTCATCTCTATTATAAAACATTTTTGATTAACAGGTTAATGTAAGATGAAACGAGAAGTTCAGAGGTGTAATCATGTAATTATACTATGGTAGATGAGGTTTTGAAAGATTATGACTTTGTCTCACATTTAGGTAGCTTATGTGTTTGCAGAATGCCTCACAATGCTGCAGTCTGTGCTCCATATTAAACACCTTTGTAGGCCATTCCAGAGAGAAACAACATAAAGTATAACTTATTCAAACTCAAAATTCTGGAATACTGAATTAAACATGCTATGTGCAAAGCAAATTTCATTCCTTAATTAGTCCTTTTTCTGAGCTACATATTCAGACATCAGATGTGCCCCAAATTGATTACTTTAGTCTCCAAAACACTGATAAGTGTTCACATTTCTACGTTTAATATTTTAACTCACTTCCCTTTAGATTTTATTTAGCAAAATATATGGCTGACACAGTGATTTGCCTCTTCCTTAAATCACTTTATTCTCTCCACCTACACTCAGACCAGCAAAATAAGGCATATACCTAACATTTTTCTAGTTATTTCTGTCCTTCATATGGGTGCTAAAATAATAATAATAATAATAATAATAATAAATCACTCATTTAAAGTAGTTGTTAAGTGTAATAAAATAAAGTCAAAGCCCTGTTTTAGTCTCCATATCTATTCCCATTTGATATGTATTGTATAAATATAAGTATCAATTGTTGAAAAAGTAGATTTAGGAGAATGAAATAATGTAAAAATTGGAGTACCTTCTCATGAAGCTCTGTTTCTTAATTTATTGTTTAATGCTCATGAAGGTATATACATACTCCATGAATTATTAATTGTAGTGACTCAATACCAGATCACAGGATCAGGTAGCTGTAACAATGCACATGTCAACCCACCAGTAGTCAAGGAAGGACTGGTCTGTGGCCTTTTGCAAGAGCTCAGACCTCACAAATTTATGGCCCTGAACAGAATCCACCCCAGGATTCAGGAGAAGTGGCTGACATTGCTAGGTTACTGCCTACAATATTTGAAATGTCCTGTAGATCAGGGGCTATCCTTATGACTGAAAAATGCCAAAAATCATCTACAATACGGGTCCAAAAGAAGACCTAGGAAGTTAGTGCAGGCCCACTAGTTTTACTTAAGTCCCTGGAAAAACATTGTAATGAGTCCTCCTAGAAACTATTTCAAATCAAATGATGCAGGTGACTGGGAAAAGCCAGCACTGATTTACTAAAGGCAAATTATACCTAATTAACCCAATCTGTCAGCATCAAGAGAGAATGGATATTGTTTACTTGGACTTCTGCAAGGTGTTCAACCCTGCTTCCCACAGTCTCATCCTGGACAAATTGGCAAGATACAGATTGGATGGATGGTCTGTGATATGGGTGATAGATTGACAAAGTATAAGGTTCTGTTCCTGGGATGTCATAACCAAGGAGCCCAATACACGCTGGGTCTGTGTGTCTGAAGAGCAGCCTTGCCGAGAGGCACCTGGGGGTCCTGGTGAACAACAAGCTGAACACAAGTCAACTACTGTGTTGCTGGGCCAACAAAGGCAAATCAGATCATGGACTGCACCTGCAAGGGTGTTACTGGCAGAGATGCAGCGCCTGTCAGGCCACACCTGAATTACTGTCTCCAGTTCTGGTCCCCTCAATCCGAGAAAGACGCAGGCAGACTTAAGAAGGTCCAAAGAAGGGCCAAGAACATTAACAAAGGGCAGGAGAACCTGCCTAATGAGGAAAGGCTGAAGGAGCTACATCATTTCACCTTGTAGAAGAGAAAGCTCAAGGGGAATGAGTCCTTGAAAGTTTGCTGCAAAGAGGATGAGGCACTTTTTTCTCAAGGAGATGACATATATAGAGAGGACGACGGGTGATGGGTATAAGTTGCATTTGGCAGGGTTTCATCTTGATAAAAGAAATATAATAATAAGAACTGTCATCCACTTGATCAGCCGTCCAAGGGATGTAGCAGAGTCCTCACCACTGCAGGTTTTCAGGATAGAACTCTCCAGGGAACTAGGTAATCTCATGTTGGCACCTTTTCCAACAAAAGTTTGAATAGATGATCCTTCAAGGTCCTTTTCTGACATGTGCTTTGATTCTGTGATTCAATGAAGTAGAAATCAAAGAAACCCAGACATTTTTAGAAGATTGATTCCTTTGTAAGGAAAAACTTTGAGTAAATTACTTCACTTAAGTGCTATTTCTTACAATCAATCACATTGACGACACTTAGAGCCATTCCTCAGATTTGAGGGGGTTTGAGTTTTTTGGGTGTTTTTCTGTTTGGTTGGTTGGTTGGTTGGTTTTGGTTGTGTGGGTTTTTTAGTTTTGGTTTTGGTCTTGTTTGTTTCTGTCTTTTTTTTTTTAATTTCAGGAGACATCTACACTTGTGGTATTAAACTCCTTTACACTTTCTATTTAGCGGCTAAATAGGAGAATCCTAAAGGACTTTCTTAAGCTGACCACATGTTACTTTTGAGAGGGCTGACTGGCTATCAACACTTCATTAATATATCTTGAATCCCACACCAAATCATCTAATGCCATTGAAAGACCTGCACCCTTCCTGGCTGCTGCTCCAAGGGCCATCACACTATTGCATGTCCCGTGTCCCTGTGCCAGTGTTTCGCGTGTGTCTGATGCCTTAGGGTTCCCCAGGTGGACTTGCTTTTGTGTGGGCAGAAGGAGTCAGGCCTTGCTTGCCTGCAGGTAAATACCAAAGGCATCTACATTTGCTCAACTCTCAGGCTGAATATCAACCATGTGAATCTATGCCCCAACCAGATTCAGATATATTAAATCATTTATTTATGTATGTACTTTTCCTTCCTCTAGGCCTTTGACTGGAAAAATTTCCATAGTCTTATTTCAATCTTACATGAATAAAAATAAGCATGCAAATTTAGTACATATTGTAAAAGTAGTACCTGAAGACCATGCTTATTAAGGAATATTTAGTTAATTGCTTCAGTTCATATCTTTAGGCTTAAAAAACTATCAATTTGTTATGATGATAGTAATGGCTGATATAATTACATGACAAAGATAGTATAATTTTGAATAGAATTAGAAAGATGATTAATTTTCTTTTAAAACAGCTTTCAGATTTTTTTTGTCTATTGGGTTTATTTTATTTTATTTTATCTTTTTTTTCATGATGAAAAAAGAGAAAGTCTGAGATGATGTATTGAACAGGTGTTGTGAAAAATGACATCAAAGGATATAATGGTATTTAATAAATATGAAATGGTGTTACTTTAAGATTTGCCAGATGTTCCTGATGCATTTAGTTTAACAAATTCTGTTATGTTGATTGCCTGTGGTATTAAGTTTTGGAGAATCACAGGATTTACCATAGTCCAGTCCCTAAGGGGAATGTTTAAAGGAGAATCAAAGGGAAAAAGAATATATTAGACCCAATATGACATACAGAAACAATTAAAAAAAAAGTAAACAGTAACAAGATATCAAGAAGGTGAAGTAATGAAGATGATAGAATAAGGTAACAAGTGAATAAAAGTTTCAAGAATCTCTTTGGTGATAGCACAAAAGGTATATTTCTTAAAATCTTGCTAATTGGAACTGTACATCTGTGCATCTGTGCATATACACATGCTTGCTGGGGCAAGAATAATATCTCATAGATCTGATTGCATCTTGTTTATCACTTTGAATACAATTTAAAGATTACTGGAACAATAAACACATTATTACTTTAATCATTGTCCTTTGTTTTAATACAATATTACTAATGTCTGAATGCTAATATGCCTGAAATTACCATATGAAATTTTATCGGATACATCTTCTAACAGTACTGTAATTTACTGTTACAATAGCTGAATATACATTAAATACTGTATCAACATATTTGAAAAAACTCACAACTTTTAATTTTCTTACAATGTACTTACACAATAAGTTTCAAACATTTTACAGAACTATCCAATTATGGATGCAGATAATAATAAGCAGGCCTAAATCCAACCACTTTCATGGAAGTTTTATCAAGTCAATAGCTAACAAGCAACCAGAAATAAGTTTCGTCAAGATCTACTGCAATTTTTGTTACACCAAGCTTAGTAATATTCACTCTCTCTATCTAATCAGGTGTTTAGCAACCATTCTAGGCATCTCCCTTTTGTAACAACAGGAATAGGTAGGAACTATGGAAAACTGTGCTGTGTATATACATGGCTTATCTCCACAAGTATTCCTTTGAAATATCTTCATATATGTATTAGTCCTTACTACACGATCTTTTGTCTTGTTATTCCTCAGTTTTATACCAATTTAAACCACGCTTGGAAATGTTCGGTGACATTTACATTATTGCTCTGGGTTTCTCAAAATAGAAAGTTACATTTCAGTAGGATTCATAGAGCAATGATCCAGAATCAAATATTTGCATTAAAGTTTAAAGGAGTTAAGAGCAAATTATATGTTCTTTTAATTACTTTATTTTAAAGAAAAATCTTCAGCTGATCAGAAAAACCATAAAATGCAACTTGCAAATAATGTTTAGCTTTTATATTCAGCATAGAAGAAATAAATGTAGAGAAGAAGATATCTTCGTAAAACTAAATAATATGTTTTTCTTACTATGGCAAAACCTTTAAAGCGTTTTTTATTTATGTTTTTTGTTACATAAACTCTTTTAGTAAATATTATTTAATAAATATTCTCAGATACTCTGCATCAACTGATATCTCAGTGAAATTATGTTATTTAAACATACCATTAGGTAAAGGCTTTTTGTACATATTGACATTGTACTGTTGCAAAAATTTGAACTCATTCTCCAAAAATAAAGCGCCCAAATCAGTGTAAATGGAGGTAGTGAAAGTTTAACAAGTGCTGAGTCACTTCCGCTACAATAAGTCACTTATTTATTTATTCCTTTATTCACCCATTTATTCTGAATAGCTCAGAATTCAAGTCAGAAATAGCTGAACACAAATTCCTGGTGTTATGAAAAATCAAGTCAGGTCTGAATGCAATTAGTAATTCAATTGAATGCATTGGATTGACTTTTTTTCATTTCGACTACCTTCTTATTCTTGATGGCAAGTTCTTTTCCTGACACAGATGAATTTTCCTTCAAATATCTTTGAAATATAGGACTATTATGCAAATCCAGAGTAATAAAGAATGACAGAAGATGCTAGGAAAACATTTAGCACAAATCCAGCTATGGAAATATATGTGAAAATGTATAGATGAATGATTTATGTTTTAACTGGGAGAGGCAAAAGAGGGAACTTCTATAAAAACCTTAGATATTCATCATTTGATGTAATATTTCTAATATCAATTGGCAAGAGTGATATTGATTTCCGCCACTAAAATCACAACTACAACTGCAAATCACTGTAAAACTAATAAGACAAACATATTTCAGTGTACATTTTGAAAGCCTCGTAAAGTACAAAAAATATTTTTAATAAAAAATGAAAGCAGTAAACTGAATTTTTTTCTCTAATACATCACCGTATGCATCTTTTAATAATGCACAAGGGAAATCTCCAGAGGGCAGGTGATGAAAGTTTGTCTTGATTAGGTTCTTTTATTGCATATGTAACAATTTCAGAAAACCAATAATGGTTAAATACACGTATATTGCTAGAACCTTGAAGAACTTCATCAGGATATTTTTCAGCATTTTTTCACAAAGAGAAAGAGAGAAAATGTTTTATTTGCAAATTTTTTGTTGTTTCTTCAAATTTGAAAGAAAACAATATCTAGTTTCACTCCTATTCAAACCAGTAAACTCTAATTATTTTTTGATAGTACAGGAGGTAGTTTTGAGAATGCAGGATTAACCTCCATTCATATTATTCCCAATCATAGACAATTTATTGTAATATTGACAAGCAGATCTGAGGGAAGAAAATGGTCTAGAACACACTTATTTTGTTGCAAGTTAAAGCTGGAAAACCCAAAGGAAAATAATGTTAATCAATAAACACTTTCAAAATATTTCAACTATTTGAATACTTTTTCTCAAATGCCCCTTTCTTGCAGATGTTTTCTTTTCAATTTCTGTTTCTTTTGTCTTGTCTTTTAACTTCAGCTTTTACTTCTAAATTCAAGAAAATTTGTTTGACTAACAATGTAGAGGAAGCAGCAACATTATTTAGATGTGGTTAGTTCATCAAGTAAGAGGCATTCCTAGGCAGAACAAGCACTCCTCTCAAGAAACTGTGATGCATGGATAGGACCCTGCTTGAGCTGGTACACTTCTGTAAGTACTGCAGGCTGTGGAGAACCAATATACTGGAGCATAGGAAAAGTGTGAAAATGAAGGAGATGGAAACAAACTACTATGTCCTGACCCCAACCCACTGTGCTGCAGAGACTGAGTGAGAGAGTTGTTTGCAGTGAGGCTGAGCCTGGGAAAGTGGAAAAAAGGTGTTGTATTGTTTGTCTTCTTTGTTTTCCAATACTCAAATAACTAATTAAGTATTTATGCTAATTGACAATAAGTTAAATTAATTTTCTCTTTTGTCTGTGACATAAATTGCTAAGTGTTCTCTCTGTTTTTATCTCCAACCATGTGCTTTTTCATCTGTTTTTCTGCCAGTTTCCTGTCGAGGATGGCAAATGGGAGAATGTCTGGATGGAAAATTTCGGTGGAAATTTGAGCCTGCAATGAGTGTGACTGGAGCTGATGTGGGAAGTAAGGGAAAATAGAAATCCATTCCCCCAAAAAACACACAAATGTCATAAGAAAAAAGATTAAAAATCAAAAGAAATGCAAATCAGCAGTTCACTGTGCAAAACAAACAGGAAGGAGGACACCTATAAGTTAGTAAGAGCATAAGAATACAAGATATTTTGGTAGGGATCTCAAAAACAACCAAAAAAATCTACTGAGATATATAAATGTGAAAAAACAGGGCCAGGTGGGCTCAGTCCCCAAATCTCTTCTTATAGTGAGATTCTTCATATTTTCCAGGTCAGTGAGTTTTCTATAAACAATGAAGTTATACCTGTATTTTCAGAAGGTAAAGATGAGGAGCACACTCCAACCCAGTCAATATCACTTTGCCATTACTGGTAGGAGGCCAGAGGCATTTCACTGACACCTCAAGGGTTCAGGATTTGTGTGAGCTTGTACTGGGCTAAGCTGGTTCCAGCTTAAAACAGTTTTCATGTACTGGGTATGATACGATATGATAGGATATGATATTGCAGATATTGACAGTGTATATGCAATATCATACGTTATCTCTGCTTAATAACAGAGCGTCAGTATAGCCCCAGGCTGAGTCTGAAGGAGACGATTTTGCACCTTTAGATGGATCCCATGGGAAGGAAGATTGTGACAGGAATAATACGAAAAGAGAAGCAAGCTGACTATAAGAGTGGGTAAGAAGAACCTGCTATCATGGGCATCAAACTCCTCCCAGCAAGAAAATGGTGGTGCTGCTGAATTGTCAATACTTCCTGCATCTATCCCGCTTCTCGAGAAAAACTAAAAGTACTGAATTTAGGACCCAGAAGGACTATGGGAGAAAAAGCATACCACCCAAGAAAGGATGATACTGGTAAAATTCTGTAATTTTTACTTTTTCTATGAGTCTTTTCTATACTAATCAGATAATTTGGAATTCTAGAGCATTAAAACATTACTGTGGCTATCCTTTTTTAAAAAATATGTTTGAGTAGCATGTGCCTTTTTGCCCCTATTCTTATTTTCAGAGTTTTAGAGTATCAAAATCCACCAGTATATTGTTTATGGTCCATAAAATCTCTGTTGTACAAAGGTACATACAAACCAACCCTCTAGAAGCATGGTTTTTTTATTAGGAGATCACACCAAGTTTTCTATAAACCATTACATATGTGAATGTATATGTTATATATATATATATATATGTATGTATGTAAACTGATTTTTTTTTCCTTCAAGGGAAAAATTAACACTTCCATATTATTAGTATGCCTAGCTCACATTGTAAACACGGGAAAGTTACTAAAAGTGTGCCTCTTTCTTGTCTTCATTTTAAATACATGAAATTGATCCATATTAATCCTATTGATTATGTGCACTTATTTACAGATTTATGAACTGAACTGCATTACAGTTACATACAAATAGTTTTCTAGTAATTGTTTTATCAATAACTGAATGTTTGGAACTGTCTACTGGAAATTATTGCTGATTAATGTATTGAATTTTATTCTCCCAATAAAATTCTGAGTCTGGGTTTCTGAGTCTGTGGAATTTGTTTCTCTCTCATGAAAAAACCAAGAAGATTTGGACACTTAAACAATAATTCCAAAATCTGATTTTATTACTTAATTACTAGGAGTTTGAAATACATGGTCTGTGAAATATAATGTATCCTTCTGGAAAGAGCCATTTCCTTGAGATGAAACTAAAGTCTTGGTTCAAATTTTGAGACTGATTTTTTTTAAGCTGTCCTATCAGCCATATATATCACTATATTTGATCTCATATTTGTGTATTAAGTGTATAATTCAAGATGCAAAATTTTTGCAAGTGCAATCATTATAACCCCTTTCTGCCTCTTCTTATCATATAATTTGTTTTTTTCATTTGGGTTTATTTCTGAAATATCTATACAGGGGATTTAAATAATAAAATATTATTCAGGCTCTATTAAGTTTTCTGCAAGGCAGGATGCTTAGTGCTTTTCCTATCTAAAAGTAACTGAGCTAATACAGACACTCAAAATTATAGAAAACTGTTCAGCAAAAGACAGGAATCCTTCTGGTTTTGGTTTGGAAGCTTTGAAGAGGAGTAAAGGAGTATAGGCTGCATAAAGTTTAGCACACACATTGAGCAGCAGTGGAAAGCATTAAGACATTTCTTGTGTGCTTAAACCAAAAAGGATACATTTTTAAAGGATGTATTCTTCCTATCAGGTTCCAGTTTAATGACAGATATTTTCAAACTCTATTATTCACATGATCTTCTCTGATAAGAAAGGGGAAAAAAAAGTTTTAGAGATTATTTGGTTAAGTTCACAGTTCAAGATCTTCCTGCACACTCATGAAGTCAGTGAGATTTTCAATATATGAAGGAGTTCTTATTCTGTTTCTGCAGTGTAAGTGACTATATATTTTATCTCTGTTCCTTTCCCATGTATTTTATTTTTCATTATACCGTTTAGATCTCTAGTGCCTGGTACAGTCATACTATACTAGTCAGTTTTTTGACTACTATCAGAAGACTGTTTTGAAATATGTCTTGTAGTTGATATTTTATTTTGGGGTAATTTTGATTCTTCATTGTTTCAAATTTTGCTTTATGGGATGCCAGACCCTGTTTTATATGCTCTTATTTCAAATATTTTCCATAGAGTGTTCTTGCGTCATTCAATTTCTTTCTTTATTCTTCAGTAATAATGACACAGGTTTTCTCCTTCAAATTTAATCTCTTTTGTCTTTTAGATAAAGATAAAACAATCTTTATTGGGCATCAGTTGCTTATAACAGAAAAAAATCTAAAGGGTTGACTTTACAATAAAAACATTGTCAGCTTTTATTGCTTGTGTCTAAAACAAAGCTATGGAAACAAGGAATAAAAGGCAAATTTGGTTAAAAGTACAAAAGAACAAGCACATAATGAATAGATCAATAGAATAATCAATAGACTCAGAAAAGGATGAAATAGAGGATAAGTGAGTCTCATGATTAGTAAGCAGATGACAGTTCATAACAGCATCTCTAAACAAAACACAGTTTTCTGTATATTTTGTGAAGGAACAAATCCGATAGCTGAACATAAACTCTTAGAGAATGAAAGCAATGGCTTAAGTGACTGAGGAAATGGGATAGGTATATTTAAAATCGAGTAAAGAAATACAGATGATGTTTAGATTATAAGCATCTTTGCTTATATTGATGGAGAAGATGCACAATGGAGAATATTTAGCCTGATTTTATTATAATACAAATTGTAGGCTTATTTATAGTGTGATAAAACTGGTCATTCGAGAAAACTTCTACACATACTCACCAGATCAAATATTAAAAGATAGCTTCACAAACTTAAGTAGAATTTCAGCTAAATTTTGGGAAAAAAACCTGCCTCTTTTAAACAATTTTTCCTTATGCACATCTTACATATTATTATAGAGAGAGATTGAAGCCTTGTGTTTTATTTGGGGTATTTTTATACCTTTAAGACTAAATGTACTTACTTATACATCATGCAAGTATTTTCACAGTGATTTGGGCATTATTGGTAGGATTTTAAACTCATGCTGAACCATACTTCCTTCATTAATTAAATGTATTTCTCTTTTGTAAGCTCTCTAACACTTGGAGGATCTCTTTTTTCTTAAGGATAAAAGGGAGACAGAGTTTGTTTTACATACAGTGAAAGTAATACCATAGAAAAAATGTGATGTGATGTTTTTGTGTTAAATTTTACATGGATCATGGTGGAGAAGCACCACACCGCCTCTATTTGATGAAGCATCTTTTTTATGAAAGAGCATAATACATCAGAAGGAAATATTTCTATCAGCTGCATGGCTGCTTTCTTTCTATTCAAAAGGAAACTTTCATTTGTATTGCTCATCCCCCAAATATAGCACTCTCATGGCTCACATCTCCATACACAGCACATTAATTCTGCAGACATTAGACTCTTTCATAAACCAGCACTCTCCCTGTAGTGCCCAGCTGTATGACTTGGCCTTGTCTCTGGCTTCTTTGCTCTGACATCATTCTGCTTCTATTATTTCCTGTCTGTTTTTCTGGCCTTTACACTTTCTTCTTTTCCTGAAGAGAAAGGTTGGTCAATGCTGTGGGTAACTTTAGATTAATTTTTTGAAACCTCAGACCCCATATTCCCAGACTGATATTCCAATTATCTCAAGTCAGCAGTATGTGGCAGAATATGTAGCTTGCTGTATACTTTTTTCAGTATCTATAGTCAGACAAATTTCCAGTGCTTGCTGTGTGCCCCTGTCAATAACTGCAGGCAGGCAAGAGTCGGAAGGTATGTGCTGGTTTCAACTGGGGTAGAGTTGATTTTCTGCACAGTGTCTGGTATGGGGCCATGTTTTGGATTTGTGCTGAACACAGGGTTGATAATACAGAGATGTTTTTGTTATTGCTGAGCAGGGCTTGCTCAGAGCCAAGGCTTTTTCTGGATTTTATACTGCCGCTCTGGCAAGGAGCTTGTTAGTACATGGGAGGCTGGGAGGAAACACTGACAGGACAGGTGACTCAAACTGACCAAAGGGATATTCCAAACCATATGGCATTATGCTCGGCATATAAAGTGGGGGAGGGAGGAAGGGAGAAGGGGAGCATATTTGAAGTGATGGCGCTTGTCTTCCCAAAATACTGTTACAACACAATGTGTCATAATGTGGCCCTGCTCTCTTGGAGATGGTTGAACACCTGCCCACCCTTGGGAAGCAGTGAATTAATTCCTTACTTTGCTTTGCTTATGTGTACGACTTTTTCTTTCCCTATTAAACTGTTTTTATCTCAGTACATGAGTTTTCTACCTTTTACCCTTCCAGTTCTCTCCCTGATCCCACTGGTGGGGGAGTGAATGAGCAGATGTGTGACGCTTGGTTGCTAGCTGAGATTAAACCATGACAATGTAGTATACTTTTTTCTTTTGTGTAGTCATGCTGATCTTCAAACTCATATATAGTGTAGGGTTTAGATAGCTATAGGTGTGTCAAATGTTGAGTGTTTCATCTTTTTGATCACATCAAGGTTGTCAGAAATTCACAGCTTTTAGATGGGCTTAAATATTAAGAAACATTGTTCATCTCTACATTTCATGGTATTTGAATTCTATCAGAAAACAATAAAAAATAAATACAGAACAAAAACCAACCCTGTAGAACCTCCAAATTCAGTTATCTATTCCCATAAAACTGAGTATAGTCTAGAATGGAGACAACTTATAAGAAAATATTTTCAGTCTGTTTTGAGTTCTGCAGATGTGCCGAAGGCAACCAAATTAAGAACATCAGCAAAAAACTGGGAGATTTAGGATGAGCTTTCCACAACATAATGGAGAAATACTGGGAGGGATAATCTCTCTTTCCTGACTGGAACAATGTGAAGTTTTTGGAGAAGCCACATTTTTTGTACATACTGGTTTTCACCAGACACCATTTGTTCTGCTGATTTTACCAATGGATGTCATGCAAATGACGTCATGCAAATGGTCATGCAAAACAATGTGCAGAGTTCACCATGGCTCACTTCCTGCTCTGTCTGGCCATGACTACACTTCATAGTGTATCTGTTGTCCCACAATGATGCTTTGCCTTATGCTTTCATGACTGCTCCTACTCCTCAACAGGATTGTCTTTAACAAAAAATTCATTAAAAAAGAACCCGTGGACCAATTTTAACTAAAGGAGAACTTCATATGAACTTCACTTCCTTAAACTCGATGCCACTGTATGTCATTGCACTGTTTAATTATGTGCTTAAGAAAGGACCAGTGCAGTAGCTTGAGCAAGTATTTGTTTTATAAAAGGATGTGTTTTTAATAAGCTTTATTGGAACTACCTTATGACTCAGTCTTCTCTTGTTAGGTGTCAAAATTCAGTGTACAAGGTTTTGACAGTCATGTACACATAAATACTAAATTTGATACCTAAAACAAGTAGATAAATCTTCCTGTTGAACCTTTCAACTCATCCTGCCCTCTCCCCCATGCTGTACATATGGATAAATGAGGTCCTAATTTAGGAATACATGTTCATTGCTCGTCTGAAAATAAGCTGCAAACTGAAAACCTAAGATAAGCAAAATAGATTCCATAGGATTCAAAATCAAATATTCCAATTAATGTCCCCAAGTAATGTCAATGCTATTTTTCTTTACAATTCTCATACAGATTAAATTATCAGCTGGCTGAACATAAGCCAGTATGTGCCCAGGCAGCCAAGAAGGCCAATGGCATCCTAGCTTGTCTCAGAAATAGGTCAGCAGGATCAAGGCAGTGATTGTCCTCCTGTATGCATCACTGGTGAAGCCACACCTCAAGTCTTGTGTTCAATTCTAGGCCCCTCACCTCAAGAAAGACATTTAGGTGCTGGAGTGTGTCCAGAGAAGAGAAACGGAGCTGGTGCAGGGTCTAGAGAGTGAGTCCTATGAAGATCAGTTGAGGGAGCTGGGATTGTTTAGCCTGCAGAAAAGGAGGCTTAGGGGAGACCTTATCACTCTCTACAACTGCCTGAAAGGAGGTTGTAGTGAGGTGAGGATCAGCCTCTTCTGCCAGGCAGCTAGGGACAGGGTGGGAGGAAATGGTCTCAACCTGCGGTTAGAGAGGTTAAAGTTGGACATCAGGAAGAATATTTTCGCTTACAGGATATTTAAATTTTGGAATGGGCTGCCCAGAGAAGTGGTAAAGCCTCCATCCCTGGAAGTGTTCAAGAAACAACTGGATGTGGTGCTTAGTGCTATGGTTTAGTTGACATGGTGTTCAGATAAAGGTTGGACCTGATGATCTTGGAGGTCTTTTCCAACCTTAATGGTTCAATGAGTCTGTGTTTCTATGATCTTGGCTAGCCACACATGTTAAATAAGAAGTGCTATTTGACTGATTTTTTCAGCTTATTGTCACATTTGTGGTTTTCTTCAAAGAGAGTTAAAATATATCAAAAGTTTCATGAAAAGTGCAGCTATAATAACAGTGTATAACTCTGTGTGTGAACAACTAGATTCAGTGTAAGGATCACCTGTTCATCTCTCTTTACAGAGAGATAACTTTAAATATAAGTATTGAAAGTGCTATTTTTCCACTTCATTCTTCAATTTCACTGAACTTAAGTTCCATGCAGGCAGTATCTTAAATCATCTGATATTTTTTATATCCAACTTTGAACATAATTTTATACATATTCAAAATCAGGAGGCTGTGCTTGAACATACATACATATTTGTATGAATGTGAGTGAGCATATATTTAGTTAGATTTACATACATATGGTGGAATTGATAGTTCTTCCTGCAGCATTACAGTCTATTTCTACCACCTGCCCTATTCAAACATGTTCTTGCTCTTTGTGGTAGAATAAATCTAGTATTAGCAACAGTAATTTTCAAATTTGCCTTCATTGCTAAACTGGCTTCTTAATTGGGGCTTAAATTTACACAGACCTTCAGGTTTTTCAAGAGATGCTAACAAAGTGATATCCTCTGACTATGTTATATCTTCTAGCAGTTTGGAAGGATGGTATTAAATCTGTATGTGATTGCTAAGGTCCTTAAGCAGCCATTGTTATTCTTTCTGTTCCGCTATAATGGTTTATATATATTTCCAAAAAAAATTTTTTTCTTTCGGTAAACAAGGAAATACTGTAGTTCTTCAAGAAGCTACTGATTTGGTACAGATAGGTATTTCATTTAGGACAATGCCAACAGCATTATCTAATCACATCATAATCTAATACAAAGTATCTAGAATAAAGATACCACTGCTGCATATGTCTCCCAGAAGAAAAGATAAATAAACATACCACAGATATTTGACTTATAAATACAGAAATAGAACTTTCCAAATTTCCCAAAAATCATGATGTTGATTCCTTTTAGCTTTTGTGTCAAATTTATTAATATTATGCTCAGAGCAGAATTAATAATAGCCTTGAAATATTTATATATATATATATATAAACAAATTTAGCGTTCCAGAACTATAGTATGTAATCAACTAGAAAAGTACCAAGGTCTAGATATTCTGGTTAAATTGCAAATAGTTTTGACAACAGCACTTTTCTTCCCATGCAGATGAGGTATGATTGTGTTTGTCTAAATGATCCATTTTTTGCAGGTAGAGCTATCGCAGATTCTGGTTTCTCCTCTGCAGAGAAGCACACGTTGGGCATTTTGTGGTATTAGCAATCTATATCATCATTGCTTCCTTTTGCTGTAGTAGTAAATGTGAAAGAAACTTCACTCACGTAAATAGGAGAAGACAATCCCTAGTATAATGCCTTTCGAATATTGACTTGTATTCCCTAGTACTGACTAACCAGGTTACCTTTGCAAATATTATCTTGATGTTTGAGAGTCCCTCTACCCATTGCTCTCAGAAAATTTAATCCACTCCAGCTGAAACCAGCACAGTTTGCCACAGTCATTCATGCTTTTTTTGTCTGTAGTGCAAATGAGAACATAAAGAAGCTTAAATTGCCAATTATTTTGTTTATTTGTGTTTTCCCTTAAGCACTTTAAAGCAAGCATGCTTGTAAGAATAATTGCTAAGTTACATGTACTTTCTTAGTCTTGAAATATAACTAAGTTGGATGATTCCCTTTATGTGGATAAATTTCAGCTAATGGAACACCAGATAAAGGACTAATAATAAGAAGAATTAAGTCACAATATCCTTCTAAGGAAAAATAACCAATCAATCAAAAAAACAAAAACAAAAACCACCAAGAATGAGAAGAAATACAGACTAAGGAAAGAAATTATGTAGTTAAACCTTGTAAAAAGATTAGCTCTGCACTAATCCTGTTTCCTGTGTTTACTACCATCTGATTTCTGTGTCGCTATCAGTAAAGTTCCCATCAATGCCAGCAATTTGCATTCACCATGAAAGTCAGTGTCAGAAACTGCAGCTGTGACGCCCTGTCAAAGAACTCACTGAGACATGAATTTATAGAGATAGATCTGCAAAAAATACCCAGACAATGATTATGCACTAGTGCCACCAAAAGTATAGTTGATGAACGCTCACTGTGTGATAGACAAACCTTCCTGACAAAGAGGCAGAAATGGTAGACAGAAGGGATTTGGGTTTTATCTATCTATCTATCATCTATCTATCTGTCTATATCCATCCATCCATCCATTTCATTTTATAGATGTTTACATTTAGAAATCCAGTCTACTGTCTTTACTTTTCAAGGTTTATATATAACAATAACATATAATCTCTATTAATCTTATTTACAAAGTTCATGATTCTATTCAACAAATAACTATGATCCTGTTTTCATACAATTTATAGAATTAAAAACCTTTTCCTAGAATGTTTCTGAGACCTCTCAGAGATTCTAATGTTTCTGACTCTTGTCTGATGTATTTTATCAGGAAGCACTCTGAATCCCTTTGGAGGTGTTAACTAATGGCAAGAAGATTATAGCAGAATTCAGATGAAATACTGCTTACATCAAACCCAACACTTTAGCTTTAACAGAAATAGAATTCAAGGTTATAAATACGAAATGTGATAGGCAGCAACAATACCCAACATTTTGGCTTCTGGCATCTAACATATAGCAAGAAATTATTTTTTTTTTTCTGGTCATAATTCTTGAATCAAGAACCTGGCAAATGTTCAAAACTGTGTTCTGGAAAGTCATGGTCTCTTTTTCATTTTTCATTCACAGAACAGCTTCAGAAGGAATAGGTTCAAAACCTAACTACCAACACTATTCAGGAAGAGTAGTGTTCAAGGTAGAGAACTGTTTCATCCTGTGAGAAATGTGGAACAAATAATTTCAGCAAAAGAACTGAATGCAGGCTTCCTACATCTGAGGCAGTACCCTTATAACTCTGAGCACATTTAAAGGCTTTACACAGTTTTACCTATGCCGTAATGAATATGGCTGGCTAAACAGAGACAGTATTACCATTTTCTAACTCTTCAGTAGGAATTAAATCTAATTATGAGTTAGCAATTCTGCTTTCAGTTAGAAAATTTTAAAAAGAAAAGGAATTTCTTGCGTGATGTTTGCAATTTTAACTATTGCCTTGATTGAATTTTTTTTCTGGGCCTATAATAAAATTTTTTTGGACATTAAAGTAGTTTAAAAAGTAACATTTTAAAAAATGTTTACTTAGGTCTGTATGGATAGATTTGTAGACTATTTCCATTATAAAAACAATAGTTTAATCTACAATGAAGTCTGTATGACCCATTTTTAATACAACAGTAATACATAGCAAAATGGAGAAAAGAAGGGGAAGGGGAAGGGAAAGGGGAAGGG
>WBMZ01007133.1:91682-137038 GCA_013400975.1 Atrichornis clamosus | reverse complement strand
GGGAAGGGAAGGGATGGGAAGGGAAGGGAAATTGAATTACATCAAGTTAATATCTTACATGCAAAAAGTGAGGTACAATTCAATTTGGGTTTTATTCATGTGAATTGCATCTAATTACTGCCTCTTCATGAGTCACAGAAGAAGTTGAGTGACACAGAATAAGAATTGTTTTTCTCCTCAAAACATTTTCAATTAAATGTTATCTTCTAATGGACAAGGAGCTGTCCTTTAATACATCTAAGTAATAATTAGTAACTGCAGATACGTCTTTGTAACATCCATAGAGGAGAGCACTGAATATTCTAATCCACAAAAGTTTTATTAATTGCAAGTTTATTGGATGAGACATAATATTTTTGCTGGATTTTGTTATCATACGGCATTCAATAAATATTTTTCACTTTTAACTACTGTTTATTAAAAAGACTTTTCTTGAAAAAATATGTTAAATAAATCAACCTTTAATCTGTCATAGACTAAGCACTGGCACTGAGCACATAACATTGATTATATTTAGTCATGTAACCTTAAAGACTGAAATTAAAATATATTCTGACTGTTGTTGAAAACACTTAAATCAGTAATTGTTGATTCCTCTAATTTATTAGTAATAGGATTCTATACACCACTTGGATATTCCTAGAAATGATACAAAAATGTTAGAGGTTTCCTAGGAGGTTATCTTCTCTTCCTCCCTCTTCCTCCTCTTAAAAGAAAAATCCAGCTTTCATTGCTTGTTGTTCCTTTGTACTGAAAGATTGACTCAACATTAATACAACGCTAATGTAAAGTGAGTGAAGAATAATTATCATGTACAGACCTAAAAGATCAAATCATTGTTGGTAAATAGCTCATGCCTTTTAAACATCCCCCTCCAGAAAAGGATAGTATGAGGAGAAGAAGAGACCTGTTTGTGCTAATACTCAATACATTGTGCATGTTTCTCAGAAGTAGCAATCAGGATTCAGGGAGATGTTGTGATACTCCTCTCTGGAATATTATATGATACTCTGTATGTTTCACAGCAGCTTGGCTGCTTACTGCTGGATCTCGTCTCCATGAGCATTGTTCTTGGTTTAGGTTTTTTCACTGACCCATATCGCTAAAAACCAGCTATCCAAGTGAGATACAATCTTTTGACCCATCTCCTACTCTTCATAGCACTCTTGCATGGAAGAGTACCAGAAATATCTGGCCTAATCTTTTGCCTTAAAAGAACTCAAACATTATTTGTTGGAATAGAAAAAATTAAATCAATGATCTGTGGAAGGACTGGTTACACATCCTGGAAGTCTGTAATTGCCAAAATGAATTGAGTAAAGAAGAAAATGACACGCATTAACCCCCTAATGGTCTTTGAATTAACAAAATCTTGGAATGAGTATTAAAAATGAACCCTAACTTTAAAAAATATATACTACTGATGATCTTCAAATTTTATACCTCAAAGCTCTCTAGAAAGAAAGTCCTTTATTTCATTTTAAAGACTGAGGAAAGGGTAGCAGGAGACTGAAGACCAAAATTGATACAATCAAGTGAGATTTTAAAAGGTTAAATTATTCATGAGATAATATAATAATATCTTTAGTATTTGTGTTGTGTAGATAAATAGATTAACCTAGATTCTATATGAATATTCCTCTGTCTTCGCACTCCATAAGTTTTTTGTTTGGTTCATTTCTTTGTTGATTCATTTTACACGTGTTTATCAGTAGTTAAATAGGGTCTTAAAAATTCGGAGTTACTTCCCCTCTATCCCCGACCCCTCCCTGCCCTCTAAACAAGAAATTGAGCTCTGAATAAATAATTCAGATAACTTCTATAAAGTATTGTTTGTTTGCTTGGGGTCTGACTTATTCTTTAGTCATTAAAGTTAATGTTAGTGCACTTTCAACACTGTTTTAAGTTTATCAGAAGGTACTGTTGATGGAATGTAGTTTTGTGATAGCTATAATATCACTACATAAAAATAAGATCTATTCTGAATAACTTCAGCATCTGACTTCCTCTTAAATAGTTGGCATCCTGGGTGAGTTTTGTTTAATCTCTGGAATGTCACATCAGGATGGCAATTTATCTCAGTCCAAATGAATACCCTAAGGAGATCAAATGAAGTAGCTTCTGGTGAGGGCTATAAAAAATTTTGTGTTCACATTTGAGACCATGGGTAGAGACATCTATATTTTAGAGATAGCTGTCTTTTAGAGATTTAAGGTTTGTTGTTACAACTCTGCTATTTTCCCTCTTGATAGATGCTTAAAATGAGAAGTGTTTTCACCCTGAAAGTCTTCAGAAATACTCATTTTCATTGACTATATAGGGAATGCAGGCACTTGCTTTCAGATGTGTCTATTCTACTTTATATATTTAAATTGTGCCTCAATAATATAAATTTTCTTCAGTGCAAATGTATTTTTCACATGTGTACTTGAAGAGAAAGTGAATAAGATATTCAGCATATTATTGTACCTTTAACAACATGTAAGAAGAATTAATCACAACAAAACACCAAATCTTCACTAGGTATGGAAGACCTACATAATCAGTATTTTTAATTAGTTTTCAAAAGCCAAATATATCATTAAGAGCAAATTATAAGATTATAAGTTAAATTAATAGTGTATTTTCCTATGGCTATATTTTAAAGCTGTTGCATTTTTCTTCCACTAATATCTAAGGCATGTAGAACAAGTAGTTATTGCTTTTCATTAAGCCAAAGAAGGGGCAGGGCAGGAAAACATATTTTCAGGTAGAGAAATAGTTTCAAGAATATTGAAAGATACTGTGACCTGTTGAACTTGAAAAGCATATGTGCAGTAGAAGTAATAATAATACTAAGATTTATTTCAGAGGTTATTGAATTCAAGGATAACCTGAATGTGTTTTGATGAATTAATTGAAGTAAATTTTAGTCTTTCCTCTTCTTATAATCTTGAAACCCCTAGTCTGAAATGTAGTTGATTTCCTCTCATAACACTTTCCAACATATTCTTAAATAGTACTGAATTTTTGGTTGAAGTTAAGAGAAATTGAGCGCATGTATGCACAGTTTGGACAAGTGTTGAAGCAGCCAGTGTGGCACCCTGCCATGATAGTTTTGGCATTCCTTTTCTAGTCCCACTGTCCCTGGAGCCATAGGCTCTGTGGTTCTCTGAATCCTAACCCTAACCAGTGAATTCTGGATTCTGCATCTGAGGTCCCTACCAGCATGGCCCAAACATGAAAGCTGTTGAGGCACCCATGATGGTCACATTGCTGTGATCCACTTGTCTCTTCCAGCCCAAGGGTCCCTGCAGCTTCAGTCTCTGTGGCTCTCTGAACCATAACACAAACCCTAAACCTAATGGGATCTTGTTGTTCCTCATTTGAGTTCCCCATCAACATGGGTGACCATAATTAGAAAAGTGTGGAAGCAGCAATATTGGTGCCCTGCTGTGATCATGTTGGCATGCCTTTTCCAGCTCCAGTATCCCTTGCACTGTGGGCTGTCTAGCTCTCTGAACCCTAACCCACCATGAAATCTTGGTGCTGCATCTGAGGTCCCAATCACCATGAGTGTTCCAGAATAGAAAATGTGGAGGTAGTACTGTTGGTGTCCTGTCATGTTCCCCTTGCAATGCCTTTTCCAGCCCCAGCATCCCTGTAGCTCTAGGTGCTGTGGCTCTCTGAACCCTAACCCTAACCCTAATGGATTATTGGTGCTGCAGCTTGGTTCCCAGTCACAGTGGGTGGCCCAGACTGGGAAGTAGAGGCAGACTGCTCAGATAAGGAAGGGATGATCTCACCTGAGATGTAGTTGCTGTTTCACTTTTGGATTAGTTTGATTTCTTTCAGCTCTTTAGATCAAGAATGTGTGGCTGATTCTCTCTTATGAAAACACAGGTGGCTTAATCTAAGTTTTTCGTCTGCTCACAGGAATGGAGTAGGGGATGATTACTCATGCAAACACAAAAATTGTCAGGAAAAAACCTGAATACTGTTGTGTCAGATTTAAGATGGAATGGTTAGTGCAGAGACTAAATGGGCTCAAATACCAAGATGCTTAAAACATAGTCATATGCAGAGTTTTGGTAATTACATGGCTTTCCTGTCCCTTGAGGCATGGTGGCTCTCTCCAGCAGGGACGTCAGGCAGCTCAGCACAGCAGTCAACTGTTGTGCAGTGCACTGTCCTAGGGCTGGGGTGCAGCACCTGCTGAGGGTCACTTTGGTGCCCTCTTCTACAGCCATCTCATCTCTGCCTTCGACCTTCTCCCGCTGGTCCTGGAGTCTCCTGTCTGCAAAGTCGCTCCGTCCACATGTCTGCAGAAGTACCTCTCAGAGCTATTTCCCATGCATTTCACCAAGACCCTCTCCAACAAAAGTCTCCACAAGAGTCTTTGATTATGTGATTTTCTTAATCCCTGGAATAAAATCCTATCTCACCTGAGTGAGAGTCTTCAATTCAAATCTTAATTTCACTCTGTCAATCTGTAATGTACCTTATTACTAACTAAAAATGTTGTCCATGTTTCCAGGTACATGTCGTTCTTTGTGACATTTTAAATTATCTTCTTGATACAAAGCTGAATAGAAAACTGAGGGTCAAGTCCAACTGAAAGCTGCTATGGAAGCCATTTTGTGGTTTAAGGATTCAGTCTCATTTTTTACTTTCAACTTATTGATGATTTTTCCAGTCTAATTTCAGTTATTTTAATAATTCTAGGAATCAAAAGATAGTTGAATATTTCAACTCTGCTAGATAACAGAAAGGGAATAAACTTCTGTTTAGCTGCCATTGCAGTTCATTTTTTAAAATAAATTTCATAATATAAATGAGAATTGCTTACAATGTCCCTTATTCCATAATATGTGCATCTTAATTAATTTTTAATTTGTATTCTATGTTACAATGGGACTTATTGTAAACAAGGAGAAAGATCAGAAATTTTGAGTGAGTTCATTTATACTATCTAAAATATTTTCTTGGATTTACATCTTAAAAACTTGGGAATTTTTGTAAGTGTCAGAAGATGTGGAAAGAATTTTGGAATCTGAAATTAATTTAATATCAAGACAAGACAATTATATGAACTATTGAACAAAGGTGTCTTTTAACATTATTTTCTTCTGTTTTTATCAAGGGAGTTATTTCTTATCAAGAGTACTGTATAATAGATTATGCTCAGATGTAATTTTAGAGGAGAGAGGAAATATAAACATGGTTGAGTCACAAGTTTTTTTCTTAATCTCCCACATTTTATGATATCTATTTTGAAGAATTCTAACTTGATGCTGATTCACATTTTTGTAACATTTTGACATTAACATATACAGTCATCCTTCTTTTGGGAACACTGGTAGTCCTTTCCATCCACCAGGAAGAGGTAGCAGTCTGTTTTCTAGACAAAGTAATAACTGCAGCAATGTGTGGAGTTACCCCTTGCACTAAAACATTTGAATGGAATTTCATTTGTTCAGTTGCATGGATCAGACCTGCTAAAACTCTTTTTCTTTTCCCAGAAAGTAAGTATTTCTTATTTTTCATTATATAAGTGGCATCATGGGTTCTTTTACTATTAGTGCTATTATCGCTAGCAACAGGGATCTCTGACCCAAAACCCAAAAATCTTCTTGAACTCCTTCAGCAACCTTTTTATCCTAGGCAGATGCAAAAACTTGAATAAAATGACTTTAAAAGCTCTTGTCTCAGGGATAATTTTAAATTTATATCAAAGGAAAAGTTATTATTATTAAGTTTACAGTGCTTACAAATAAAGTATAATTTAAAATATATTTCACAAATATTAACCAGTATCCTCAGTTCTCTATCACTATTCAAGTTATGAAAAAAAAGCTATTTACATGGGCAAAATTTAGATGTTCATGTGGAATAACTAATAGTTTCATAATGTATTTCAGGCTGTGTACATGTTATACAACCATTTGTAAGTGATAGAAAATGCTATCAGTGTCATATGAAATGAGCTGGAAAATGTCTAGCAGGTGATCTTTCTTTGCAGTTCACTACCCAAAGGGTGCATATATTTTGTCATTCTTAGACTTGTGACTAGGAGCTTCACAGTCAAAAAGAATTTTGCTCATAACTCTATTAATCGTTGCAAAAAATATCTTATGTCTTTTAAGTTTTCCCATGCCTCGGGTTTTCATATTTATATTCAGTCATTTATAAGGAATGGTCCATAGCTTGGTGAATTCTTTCTTGTTGTTTTTTAACTGCTGAAGGGTAATGAACTGTGAATGTTCTTCTGTGAATGTATCTCACAATTTTGATGTTATATTTTTTATGCTTGTGTATATATGAAAATTAACTTCCAGTGCTAAGGCCTTAAAAGATGTTTTTTCAAGTCTTCTTGACTTGTTTTCAGTTCACTGATGTTCTCAGTAATAACTGGCTCTATTTTAACATATACCAAGGAAGCTGACAGTCAATCCCTGTGTAAAGAAACCTGTCTTTTCAGGAAAAAAAATAATTAGCTAACCAGAAAATCTGTATGGAAAATGATCAGAAAAACATTAGAAACATTATATTTGGACAAGTTATATTAGTAGACATTTTGTTACAAAGCTAGCTATTGATTTTTACTGGAAGTAAGTACACAAATATTTGTGGAGGTTTCATGAGACACTTATATAAGTTTATCCAAGACCAGCTTGCTTAGACATACCATGAGCAGTGAATTTCCTCATCTAGCATCCATCAATGTAAAATCATTGCTGTAAAATCAGGCATCTAATTCACAGTACTCATCAAGGTCTGCATCTGCAGTCAATGTACAGATTCTAGTGTTTAGTTTCTTTTTAAAAATATCTCTTTGTAATAATTTTAAAGAGTGTAATTAAGGCACTTTAAACTTAGACAATTGCTAATTTGGATTGCTTTTTATGAACACAGGATTTGCTTTTGTTAGTCTTAAGCAAACTAGTCTAGGCCTAGACCCAAACCCTGTCCTGCCAAATCCTTTGAGTCGTCCTAAACCCCACTAGCCTAAACTCCCTCTTTGGCACCATTAATGTGATGAACAAAATTAATTACAGAATTGTATAATGAGACGTTCTTGTGTGTAATAATAGTGCAGTTATTTCCTCATTAATAAATTAAAAAAAAAAAACTTTAAATGGGGAAAAAAAGAAGGCACTTCATGAAATAGGTTAGCAGTACTCTCACTTTGTGAAGAGAAATAAAAAGGATAGTCATGACTGATCTAAACCTATTTAGATATTAAACACAAAAATAAATTATACTCTAGTATGGATTAAATTTTGACAAATATAGCTATTTTTTCTCCCTCTTAATAATTGTAGGTCAGCATTTTTTTTCTAAATTAAAAAAAAAATAAAGCATTTTGTATTTATAGTAGTCACAAAATTGTTAAAGCATGTCAGATTTTTTTTTTAAATTTTATTTTTCTCTTAATTCTGCCTAAATTCATCCCTGTAAACTTCTGTTAAACTCAAATATTTGCACTCTGATCTACAGGTACACACACAAAAGTTCTGTTTTGACAACAATGAAAGGAGTTGACTGGTAAGAGTTTCTAGAAGTTATTTACTGGAAGATATAGTTCTGCCATGTGTAATGAAACTATCAAATAATCTCCTTGAATATTTTTCTGAATACATCACTTGATATCTCAAGAAAAATGAATTCATATGTTATTAATGTATATGATGGTATTTTCAGTCAACCTACATTAATTTCAACGTTCTGTATCATGATAAATGTGTATGTGTATGTGCATACATTTTATTTTTCCACATCCAATATTTCTTCTTTCAGTAATATTTAAAACCACATACAAAATACTGCTTCCAGAATCAGCTAGGCTCAAAGCAGTGTGGATTCTTTCAAAATCAGAACTTGTTTTTCAACAAAATAAAGCAAATTATAGATGAAAAGAATATGCAAATAAAAATTATATTTAGTTCCTGAAGAAAGATATAGAAAAATGCTGTCAAACTTGCTTAGTCACTTAAAGATACTTTAGACCCTAAAACTGAAGATCATGAGCATGCATGTATTTACAGCTGCAAATGTCTAGATAAAATACAACAAAATGCAAAAGAGACTTAATGTATTCAGTATGCTTAGAACAACCTGCACTTTGAATTTCATAACTCTATGCTGTGCTATTGCAGTCACTTAATATCATAGGCTTTTGAAGAAGTTTTCAAGGAGAACATTTTCTAAGAGATAAGAACACCTGGATTGAAATTTCTGCAGTTGCATTCTTCACATCCCATGGGATTACCACAGTCACCAAACAACCACATATTTTGTTGAAAAGTATGTGTTTCGTATCTCCCACTGAAACCAGACATTGTGCAGCTAAGAGTGTCAGAGACATGGCACCAGAGGTAGGACAGGCTACAGAAGAGCCAGTTACATTAAATATTGTAGCCAGAATTGTGACCTCTTGTAAGGTAGACATAGACTAAACAAGATTAAATTAATATTTACTTTTCTTACACCTGGACATAAGTAAACCAAACCAACAGATTAAGCATTTCATAACTCCCTGACAAGATATGTAATGTCATCAGTATGTTCCTGATGTTACTGCAAAGGGGACTTGCTGCATAGATCCACAAGCAGGGTTCAGGAAAACATATGCAAGTAGTAAAATCTGTGAGAGGGAAACAAAGAATGTGGAGTAGGTAGAAACAGTATTTGCCACAATGCTAACAAGTACAGATAGTAGAAGATCATATTTGATGACCTCATTTCTGTATAAGAGAGGTCTGTGGAACATGAAACATCAGTGAAGAGACAGGGTAGAGTGAATATTCTTGCTTTGGTTCCAGCTTTTCTTGTTGAAGAGTTCTCAGACATGTCCATCTTGATCTCTGAGAGCCACGGGCTGTAGCTGCATCAGCTGCATGCTGCTGCTTGCTTAAGTTCTAAAAGGCCGTTTTGTATACACAGTAATAATAATTGCTTTTGATTAAAAAATAAGGTTGGCAATGTTTTTTGCTAATGAATAGCAACACAATAAACTATTATTCTGAAGTTTAAAACTGGCCTTATTTCTCCATCATTTCTATCCATAGTGATTTCTAAATTCCTTACTGAATATTTGCATATATTATATGTATATATTATGTAACTGTATATGTAAAATGCATACACAGCTGGCTGCATGTAAGCATTGCACATTTGCAGCATATATGCAGTTATGAGAATTTCTTTATCATTTTTCGAAATCAGGTGAGGGGGAATTCAACTTCCAGTGCAGCCCTTTCTGGATATAGCTCTAAAGTTGCAATGGGTGAGTGCTGATATCACCTCTGTTTATTTCATCACCTCTGGTGCTTGCCTCCGTATATTTGCATTCCACACTGCATGAGCTATGTCCAGTTAAAAGAACAGTGTCCTATAAAGTAACTGTATTTCTCTGGATTTCCATGTTCCACATGGCTGGATGTGATCATCTAAACCTGTTGCAGCAAAGATATGGATGCTACCATAGTGCTACTTTAGGTAACCAAATAAGTTTCAGTTTGAAATCTCAGGTCCTCAGGTGTGCTGTGTGTCTCAAAATACTGTTATGGGAAAAAGGGAATACACTGTTAATATGTAGGATAGACTGTTAGTTCAATTAGTCTTATAGCAGTGTTTTAGTCTAAACTATATAATTAATGCAGAAAAACCTCACCAATGTTGATACAGTTAAAATTACTACACAGAAATGCCTTCTTTCTGACATTATATTCATTTTCTTAGTGTGTCTTTGGGCCCCTTCTCAGAAGACTAACACAAGTCGCCAGCATCAAGAGTATTTTCCTGGGAGTAACAAGACAATCATGGTGAGTGATCTCTTCCTTTCAGCAGTGTCTTCTCCTTGTTGCCCTGTTTGTATGATTTTTTGCTTTGTTGTTTGGGGTTTTTTTGCTACAGTCTGCTGATCCCTTGTCCTCCCAGCTAAGGTTTGAAGGTTATGCATCAATCACCTTCTTCAACTTATCTTACCTACTGGACTACTGTTCATTGCACCTTAGAGTGCCAGATCTTTACCAGCTTGGTTATTCCTGGATTTTCAGCTTCAATAACCTTATGTTTTAGCATTAAGTAACAGTTCTGCAGTTAACCACAGAATTTTACTGGTCTTTTAGCATACCTTGCAGCACCTTTTAACCTTGCCACCCCATATATGATATTGCCACATGTCCAGGTATGTACTGGGAAGTTACACTGGCAAAATTAATGGTTTGCAGAACTTTTAAATCACTCCTTTTCTTGGGAATTTTTGTTATAATTCCATTTGCTCCCTGAAAAAGCATTCCTCTACTGCAATCTTACTTTTTTTCTAAAATAAAAACTTGATTTCCACCTTGATATATCGTATCTGTGGTTTGAACCTGATGACTGTATGAAACAGCAGAACTATCTCATCTAAAAAAAATGTGTAAGTGGTTTTCCTTTAGTAGTTTCATTTCCTGAAATACTGTGATAAGTCTCTACCAAGAAAATGCTCATCTTTCTATGTTTTTTACATGATCTTTGTATGATCTTTACAGGAAGGGTGAAGGATCTAGTTCAGTGTTAAAGACTTCCAGCTAATAATTCCCAATCTGAAATCTGCACTGTCTTTTAGAAGTTATTTTATTTATACTGGGATTTTTTTTTTTTACATATCAGGGCTCTTAAGTGCAATACAGCAGGTTGCTAGTTAATTGTTTTCATAAAAGAATCGTTCTTATTTTGCAAGATATATTAATAATTCTCTCCCTATCAGGAGAAAATGCAGCTGAAATGTAGACTGGAACACACCTCTGTTTTTGTGTCTGAAGGCAGAAACAGCCTATAGAAGTAGAACTCTTCATTGTGACGCATCAAGTATGATTACACAACCTGAATTCACATGTATTTCTTGATTCTGAGAAAAATTTGAATAGATTGGATTCTGTACTAACTGAAAGACGAAAAAAGCTAACATTGTAGGAATGAAATTTCCATTTTGTCATATTATTTCTGCTGCATTCAGGGAAACCAGATATTGTATAGTCTTTATAACAGGTGGTACTGCATCAGAAAAAAAATCTACAAAAGTGAATTCCTTCTAACTGCAACAGGTTAGCTAATTCATTGAGTAAAAGACAGATAAACAAACAAACAAACAATTTTTAAAAACACTTCGTTAATAGAAGCACAGAAAATTAATGTCCCCATATTCTTTTTCTTTCCATCTAATTAAAATCTCCTTTTTTCTTTTCCTTCAATATATTTCTACTTTGACTGGTTAAAATAAAAGGAAATTTCACTGTTCTCCTTATATGTATTGATAATATATTGCAAGAGCTAATTCTGTGAAGAACAAATAGTTCTGCAATAGACATTTCTGCACTTCTATTATTATTTAAAAAGCATGGTCTGTATTGTCTTTTATAATGACTTAAGAAATAGAATCATGTACACTACTATAATTTTTCTTATCATCCTTAGAGGGAGTAGAGTACTTGTAATCTCATTATTTCTACAGGATGGCTGTAAGTATATATGTAATATTCATGTGAATTTTACTGAAGTTGAAGAATATATTTGAGTAATCTCATTTTCTCTGCTATATGGTTGTAGGATTATATACATAAAAATTCCATGACTACACTTGGTGATAAGACACATAATATTGAAAATTGCAAGCTTTTTCTTTTAATGAGGTTTGAATTAGACAAAAGATGCCAAGTTTCTGATCAACTATTTTAATGCACTTGAAATAATTAAATAATTTTCAAGAGAATTTATTGCTGTTGCACTGTGATGTTTGTTTTATAAATTTTTTTTAAGTTACATACCTAATATCAATCATTAGCTAGATTATGAAGAGCCAGAAGCTGATAATGAATACTAATATTTTTTTCTGATTAGGTTTAAATCTCCCATGCATGTCAATATACAAAATATGTATAGAAAAATTTCTCTTAAGTTCATGATTGTTCCTGAAGGGAAAAAAAAGGTAGGATTTATCTTGGCCAGGTAGCTCAAAGAATCAGAGAATCTTTTAGGTTGGAAGAGGGCTTTTGAGATCATCTTGTTCAACTGTTCTGCTCAAGTAGAGTTACTTTGGGCAGGTTTCCTGGGTCCATGTCCAGTCAGGTATTGATTTCCTCCACAGAGTAGACTCCAAAAACTCCCTAAACAATCTGTGCCAGTGCTTGTAACACTGTAAAAAAGTGATTTCTTACACTGAAATGGAGTTTTCAGAGTTTCAGTTTGCACCTGTTGCTTCTTGTCGTCTGCTCACTATTGAGAAAAGTCTGTCTCTTTCTGCTGTATGCCCTCCTATCAGGTATTTACGCACATCAAGCAGAATTCCTTGAAGGCTCTTTCCCAGTCTAAAATCTCCCAGCTATCTCAGCCTTTCCTCATATGAAAGATGCTTAAATCCCTGAAGCTCTGTTCTGGCCTTGCTTCAGCAACTAACAGCACCCCTCAGGGATCAGAACCAGACCCAATACTGTGTAATGGGTTTGCTAATTACCTGGAAAATAGGATGGAGTGCCCTGTCAGCAAATCTCTGAACAACATCAAAGTGTGGGGAGTGTCCAGTGTGCTAGAAAGGGAGACTTTCAAGGGGAGCCTCTCCTGGCTACTACAAAAATTACCAGTGTCCTGAAGGGAAGGAGGACAAAATCACAATACAATACAGCAGTATTTTATAGAACTAGAAGCCCAGGTTTGGGAGACAATGAGGGATGTTCCCATTTGCTCACTGGTCATCCATCAATGATGTTAAATGTTCGGCTCTGTGTACATTCAGGAGAAAAGAAAAGGAGAAAGGCAGAGAAGGAAAACAGACCATGTGTTAAGATTATCTGCATTATCTAATTTCTAAGAAAAAAACCCCAAAACAACCCCAAAACACAAAACCCAAATTACAGATTCATAGGAAAATAGATGGTCAGAGTGTGGACAAGATTGTGAACATGGTCTGTTGGAACAATATAGAATTAGAACTGAGATTAAAATGCTTGGAATGTGGATTAGCTATAAACTCTATTGAGTTTGTAGTAACTCCTAGTATTTCTGACATAATATTTTAGAAGACCAAATAATGATGACGTCTAAATTTTTGGTGGTATGCCTGTGCTCCTCTGGAAAGAGTAATTACTTGTAATTGCCTACTCCTTTTGTGACATTGCTATGATGCTTACTCACTTCACTCAAGTCTTTCAGCTGTATAATGTACTTCTCAAACTCACTTTCCCTCGGCAAAGTTTGAATCTTGTAGGAGTGCTGTAGCTGAGTGCCTAAATAGTGATGGCTGTTGGGCATTACACATGATATAGAACATTCCTCAAGCTATGCTTCCCTTGTCCAAGGAGTATCATCTCTGATTCATGTATTTTGGTCTAGTATCTATATTTTTGTTATTCTCAGGACCAATGTTTCTGAGAATGAACTGATACAATTCAGTGGAAAAACTAGTCAAAATATAAGCCACACGTAGAATTGAAGTATCAGATGTATGGTAGGCTTAAAAATTATGACATCTGGACTCCTTCATTTTACAGCTTTCTAAGCTCCAATTTAGGTGCCTACAGGCTCTGTTGAAGTTGTTGAATTTTTTTTAAGCCAACTGTTAAAGACAGACAGCCATTAACTGGACCATGAAGATACAAAATGATGTTGTATCCTAAGGGAACTGTTTCAAGCAAATTATCATTTTCTTTAAACCACTTCACTGCATGCAAAACCATAATGGCATGTCCACGTGTCTTTCATGAACAGACCTATTTAATTCTGAAGAAATTCAGGTTTCTCTGCATTATTCCAGACCAGTTACCATTTAAGGAAGAGAGAAGATTAAGCCAATTATACGTATTTCTTACCTTAAAATTTTTGTTATGGTTTGTGGATAACAGGACAGATAGTGAGGATATAATTGGGGATCTCATCTATAACAATGATTATCAAACTCAATAAATTACAGTTTTAACAAGTAGTACAGGTGCTGACCATTACATATGGATGATAAAATGTTAAACTGGGGTCTCATTTTTTGAATCTAATTCACACTGTATATAAAAGTCAAGCTGTATTATGAATTTTTGCAAAAGGGACACACTAAAATTATACACTCTGAATAGAAAAATAACCAACATCATAGATGGTAATTTTACTTTACTTTGAATATCAAAACTTATTGGAGTACTACTGAAAACAGGTAACTTTCTTTGGTATGATTTTATAGAAGTAAGTCCTAGAAGCTAAGCTTTGAAAATTTTGCCCTTAGTTTTTATCTGTCTTCTACGGAATTTATAGCATAGTGTAGCTTCTGGCAATATTTAATCTTTTTTAAAAATTGCTTCTGACTGCAACTCTGATGAGATTATATTGGTTTGTGATTTTTTTTTTTAACCATTATGCAAAGCTATCCTTAACTAAGAGTGAAAAATTCCAAAGGTCACTCCCTCTGATTCATTTTAAATCATTATGGTGTATTGATATTAAAAAATATCAGAGGGATTTTTTAAAATTATATAACTGAACTATAGTGTCTCATATTTTTAAGAGTGTAATTAATTAATCCTACATTCACTTGTATGCTGAAACTTGCAGACTCTTCCTAAACTTTATACTCAGTTTGGACTGGTGAGGCCAAACCTTGAATCCTATGCTTGGTTTCAGGCTGGGCACCATGAAAAAGACATTGAGGTGCTGAAGCACATTCAAAGAAGAACAACAAAGCTGGTGAAAGATCTGGAGCACAAGTCTGATGAGGAGCAGCTGAGGGAGCTGGGATTGTTTAGCCTGGAGGAAAGGATGCTCAGGGGGACTTTACACTCTCTACAACCACCAGTAAAGAGGTTGCAGTGATATGGGGGTTCTGTCTCTTTTCCTGAAGTAGCGAGCAACAGGACAGAGGGAAATGACCTCACGATGAATCAGAGGAGGTTAGACCAGATACGAGGAGAAATTTCTTAATGGAAAGGTTTGTCAAGCATTGGAAAAGGCTGCCCAGAGATGTGGTTGAGTCACCATTCCTGGAGGTGTTTAACTGACATGTAGATGTGGTGCTTAGGGATGTGATTTACTGGTGGACTTGGCAGTGCTGTTTGCAAAAACCATAAATATTTGGATGTGATAACCATAAGGGTTTTTCCAACATAAATGATTCTATTATTATACCCCTATTTTAAGAAAGTAATAATAATAATGAGGAAGCAAAATAAGCAGAATTCACTCTGAAGCTATCAAGTGGCATTACTGAAAATTTTCTTCTAGTGATTTTTGTGAATTATTATTATTGTTATTCATATATATTAATGCTGGAGACTAAATGATGAACTTCGAATGGTGCTACATTGCTCTAGCTAGTCTGTGTAAGGTCCAGTGCACATACTCCAGAAACTTCTCCTGAACCTAATTAAGTTTTGATTACACAGTGTCTTTGAAAACTATCAGAAGAAGACCTCATCTATTTAACTTTTGGGTCTGAGTTTACATACAAAGATTCACTTTCCAGAAATACGCAAAAACTCCTGCCTGTCTCCATATACCATGCAGGAACATTATGACAGTTAGTGAGACTTGCTTCATTTTGAGTAGCTGAGTGTAGGTATAGCAGGTAGATGCTTTTCCAAAGAGTGTAAAGTCAATGCATATTAGGTGACCATGGGATTGGAAAAAGTCTATAATAGACAGTAAATGACATTTTTACAGCAAATGTCATCTCAGTTCAGTTCTGCAGGGAAGATGGGAAGATTAATTAGAAACTAGTAATCTAAATGCAGGCATGAAGTAAAAATTATTTTGGAAGGACAGCACAAGAGCATGGACAATGATACAGACTCTGCCACTGGACTGATTATCAGGAAGGGACGTGGGGATAGAACAAGATATGACAGAAAAAAAACCCTGCAGTTTAACCTGAGGCACCTTTAGAGAATGTTCTTGTTTCCAAGTTTTAAGGTGCTCCTACCTGTTGATGTTACTATTTGGCTGTGTCCACAATTCAGTCCTGGAGAATTTACATTGAAGATGAAAAATCCAGGCCCTGGTGCCCCCTTTTGAAAACATTGCTTGTCTCTATCTTTTCTCCCTGCCTCATATCTCCTCAAATCACATCTGATTATGGCTAGTTTCCCTGGTATTTAGCTATTATTGAATGCAGTAATGAAAGAAACCACAGAGATACTTAATTATCTACACAGCAGGTGTCCAATGAAGAAACTTAATTCTAACCTTTTCCTCTGTGATAAGATAATTAGTTGGGTCTAATTGCTGCTAATATATAAATTCACTGATTGTAAACTGTGGTCTAAAGGCTGTTTCTGTGAAAAGAAAAAAAAAAGTACAAAATAAAAACAGAATAAAAAAAGCAAATCTCTTCTATCACACCACAGGAGTGGTGTTGCTCACTTCTAAACAAATACAGACATTGCTCAAAAAAACCAAACCAAAACAAAAGAACAAATTCTACCCAATTTTATTGTGAAATAATAATAGATTGCTCTACCTGGATTAAAAATTCTAGCTATTAATATACACATTTATAGGTGGTAAATTTATAACTAAGGAAAAACAGGTTGCTGGTGTTTCTATCAAATATTATAATCATGTAGGGAAAAGAAAAAAAAAGAAAAATACTGCAGGAACTTTGAGAGAAAGTGACCCTAGACACTGGTGAAGTGTAGGGAAATTAGAAAGGCATGTGGGGATTGCTTGTGATGATGAGATAAATACAACATCTGCAAATCAATCATCAGTGACATTGTTTATGTCTGGCATAACTTCTCATGTTTTGGTCTCATTATTAAACATTAAGACACTGACACAGTGAACAAAGAAGTTTTGAAAAGATTTGCATTGATTATGTAGGCATTCAGCCAGATTCTATTTGTGATGATAAGGCAAGAGACAAGCATTTCTTTGCAAAGATGTTTGAGATTCTGTATGCGAAGGGACACAATTTATCATTGTTTAGTGTTCATACTAATCAGGTTTTATTGTGAAACAGAAAAAAATTTGATAGGGCAAACAAAAGAACCCAGGAAATTTACTTCTTGCAGTGCAGTTTTGTGGCTAGGAGTTCATTGTGACTGGAATACCCTGGCACAGATTTGCACAGTTCACGAGGCTCTGAGAATAACAGAAATCAAAGGCACACTATTTTGCAACAGATGCAATAAAAAAATTTCATTTTCTTGAGTTGGCTTGCCAGTAACCTTTAGAAATGCAGTACTTTCAGCCAAGAAACCCTTTTACAGGACCTCTCTTAAATCCATCATCTTGAATGGCAAAAGGGCCAGAGTTAACACCTTTAGAAGCTGTTCAGATCTCTGCAAGATCAAACCTCTATTTTCCATTGTCTTGTTTTCCACCCACATTTAACATAAAGTGGTAGTACAAAGGTTGGTTTGGTTTTTTTCTCCCTTTATCAGAAGGGACTCCTTTTCCTGTACTCTTTGGCTTCAACTGTCATTTTTGGTGTTAGAGCAACTTAAGGTGAAATTTAAATTCTTTCTTCTTTATTTTTGTTTAAATATAGTTAATGCTATGAGAAGGAAGTTCTAAGGTTGACACCATGAAAACTAAAGGAGTTTAATATTATTTTTTGGCAGAAGTATTTGTTAAAAATTAACTTGCATACCTAAAAATAGCAACTTGAATACTGACAGGCAAAATACTAGAAACTAAATTGCAACAGGAAGCAACACTTTAAAAGAGCCATCTATATTAAAAATTGTCTCAGAAATAAATCCCGAAATTTTACTTATGAGATGTACAGCTACAAACTAGGAAAAACATATAATATTGAAATGCACTGTGGGAGAGAGATGACAAGATTTATAGTTAGTCTCCAGTCTTCCAAACAGGAGATACGAGCTCAGCTTAGTGTTAGTATGGATGGCTCTGGGTACAGTGTAAGTGTTAGATTTTTAGTACCCAAATAGTGACATTGACTCAACAACCACAGGATTATGAAAAAACTAATATTGACGTGTACCACTTTTTTTTAAATCTGAAAGTTCCTTAGGCAGTTTTCATAGAGTATATCATGAGACTGTCTTCTGAGTTCCTAGACTGCTTAGTGGAGATCCAGAAATTGGATCAGTTGGTTGGTTTTTTTCTCAAGAACATGTGCATGAGAATTTTAAATACGCATGCATGTATTTTTAATATATTATTATGTAAATATTTATATAAATTTACAGACTTTGCAATTCTGAAAGTCATCTGGTCTCAGGCAGACTAGTTGAGTACCATATATTAACATTCATTCTTATTAAAAATTATTGGTCCTGAATACTTTGGGATGTTAAGGGAAAAAAATGGCTGTTGGAAATAAAAAATAACAGTTAAGTCTTATCCTTCATACATTAGTTTTATTTCCCAGTGTCTTTCTTGATACAAGAGACATTTACAGACAATTTAGAAAAGCTGCACCTTGCACCCGTGCTCTGATCTGCTTTGAATGAACACTAACCTTGAACTTTCTAGTGCTAGTCATTTCTTACTTGCCCAGAAGAACAAGATATCTTTTTAGCTAGAGGCAAAAAATTTTAAAAAGTATATTTTGCTTTAGTTATGTTTAAAAATCTGTTTAGATCTGATTGAAATGAATACAAACTAAAATACATCAGGACTGAGCATTATTTAAGACTACTGCCACAAAAAGAATTGTCATTAAGCTCTAATTGGCTACTTGACTACTTGGCTAGTTCCCTTTTTTATGTTCATGTAATACCTGCAATCTAACCAGGTCTTGCCCTGATTCAGGTTTGCTCCATAAGTTCTTACACTCTAGTTTAAAGAGAAATAAATATAAAGCACAGAGGCCACCTGAAAGATGAGGTGTGTCCCAGCAGGTGTACCCAGGCTCATTCAGATACCAAAACTTTTAACACACTTTTGAAAGAATGAGAACATTGAGTTTCTAGGAGCTGGTGGAAAGCCAATACCTGCAAAATCCCTACTGGAGCTCAGAACAGCACCGGCCTTTTCTGCACTCTTTATGACATTGTTACAGCATTTCGACGAGTTGTCTCAAAAACAAGGAAATCACTGCTGTTGTCAAGAAAATGTAGAATTAGTTTCAGAAAGTGGAGTCAGCTACTTTGCCCACTCTTAGAAGAGTAAGGAAGGTGTAAAAAAGAGATTGTAATCTAAATTTGCTAAAATCAGTGGAATTACTGATTATCTAAAGTTAAATATATGCTATGACTTGGCAATATGAGGACATATCTTCTTGATTTACTGCATTTATTTTATTGTAAGCAGTCTTCTCATTATGATAGGACACATCCATTCCCTCTGACCATTTTCTCAGTATCCCATCACATTTACCAAATGAAGAAATAGATATTTAATGCACAATAATGTATTATTAATAAAAGCAGTCATAACAGTTTTAGCATATACCTAATTCAACCAGGAAACTGAAACACACAGTTACTAAATAAAAGAATGATAATAGTAACTGACATTTATTATTTGTGTAATGATTTTGAACTATGTACATAATTTGCAGACACTAACAGGGCAAGGTAAGTTTAGAAGTGCATTTTTAGATATTAGAATACAGAAATTATTTAACCACAGAACAAGCAAACCCCCTAACGTCTGTTGGAGAACCCTTAAAATATCTTGATATGTTTCTTTTTATTTATTTATTTTTAAATTGCAAATATTATCAATAGCATTTTTTTCTGTAAAGGCATACAAATATCAAAACACAGTTTTCTTGTAAACTATATATAGAATGTCTATTGCTCTTTAAAGCTTGAAAGGGAACTTTCATTCATTGCACATTATTTGGTAACCAAATCCTAAGAGAATACTCCCCACTGAGAAGCAAAGGTTGACAGTGGAGGCTAATAAAACTACACTTTTTTAATCTTCTCTCTGACCAGATAAATTCTAAGCTCACATTTTAATGGAGCTTAATGAGGTTTCACACTGTTATATGCTCTGGCTATACCATTGTAATTAGCACCAAGGCATTATTCACTCTTGTCTTCATAAGAGTTTCATTTTAGCCTTTGCAAGAAATCCTGCTACTTTTTTGCTTCATTGCTTTGCTTTATTGAACATTATACGACATAATAAGCAATTAAGTATATTTGTGGAAGAAATTAAATCACAAAAAGTGCATTAATGGTCAGGCTTAAATCCATAAAAGTAGGGAAACTGAAGTTAAGGTTGAAATCATACTTATTTTACCTACTTCTGCCTAAGAATGACATCTTGTGACATAATATTCAAGTGTAGTATATTATACAGTATTGAAGTTCATTTATTTTTTTAATCTCCATAGCTATACACAATGTGGAGGGAAAAGGACAATGTTTATTATATAATTCAGCATTTCCTGTCACCGGGAGTCTTTCAAGAGTTCACTATTTTACTGATTATAGGTTTATATTTTTAAAGATAACATTGAAAAAGTCCATATTTATATATGCAAATGCATCCAAGTATCTCCAGCTTGAACTATGACTCAAACCTTTTGATGAATGTATTTTTATATTGGCAATAGAATATCTCAAAGATATTTTATTACAAAGACACATTTATAATGGGCATAGGCAATGTCCTCAAAAGCAGCCCCATGAAGATATTATAAATATATATTTTTTAAGTGTTCTTTAAATTCTACACTGAGGAATTCTTTTAAGTGAAGTGAAAAATAGACATTATTTTCTACTACACATTAGCAAAAGAATGGCTTTTCAAGATATTTTGCTTATACCAAGATCTGTTCCACTATATCTAGCCTTGAATAAGAAAAAAGCCACCAAAACTGTTCAAAATCTTGTTCAAAATTAACTCACTTTTAAAAGTGAAAATAGATTGTCCACAGGCTCAAATATTCAAACACTTTTAATTTAAAGTACAAGGCTATGCATATTTATAGACAACTTATATTCAAAAACATGCTACAATAAGTAGACAGTTGTAACAAAAATTTTATACATTAAAATGTCTTGTAAATGCATTTAGCTAAGTTGAATCTTTATTCTTATTTGTTTGTAAATTTCCAGCAATAATAGAATAACATGGAAAGGTAATTTAATTGAACAAATAAATGTTCTTTTCTTATTTATGATCTATTGCGGTGGTTGAAACTGCCACTGTTTTAGGGTTTTCCCCCGCTTTGGTGTATCCTATGGTTTTACCTTATGGGTCTCCCTGTAAGTTAATGTAATGGTTTTACTCCTGGTTGGTGTACACCCCATTATGTTATTACCCCGNCCCAGTTCTGGAAGGTTCTCCCTTCTTCAGGTCCCCATTGGCTCCAGCTCCCTTTCTCCTCCCCTCTCCTTCCCCTATTGGATGTAACTCTGTCACCCCACCTTATCTCTGCCCCTGGACCCTCGCCTCGTTGGACCCTGATGCTCTCTCCACCCATTTCTACCCCCATATAAAATCTTCTGCACGAGCTATCCACTAGCTCTTTGTCACTGGAATGTTTTGAGTGTGGACCCCCATTAAACCTCGGAATGCTAAACGAAGGGCCCCTCCCGACTCTTTGTCTCCACTGGTTGCTTGGATCGTGTGTGTGCGCGTGTACCTGCCTGCACACACCTCGCAGGGAGTGCCTGGGCTGTGCGAAGGGATTTGCGAATCCTGCAGGAGCGGCTCAACAAGGGACATTTCCTGGAAAGTTGCTGCGCCTGGACCTTGCCCCCTCACACCCTTCCTGCCTCGAGAAAAGGCACTAGTGACAATGATCCTTTTTAATTCCAAGATAAGCAAATAACTACTTCAAACGTTCTGAGTACTGGGTCTTGCAGAATACTCTTGTATGATAATCTTTAGGACAATTCACTGATCTTACACAAATAAAGTATTTTCAGGGAATGTTGATCCCCAAATATCTGAGAAAATCTAAAGTGAAGAGTATAAAAGAAACAAGCAAACAAATTGTACTGAAGAAGTTATGACCATGACGAGCCCTAGAGTAACACAGTAAAAACCAACAGTAATAATGTGTTATTTTTTTTGTGTGAAATAGGGAATCTTCTGATAAGTGTTGTTATCATTTTCTCTGAGAGAACATCAAAAGAGACTTCTCTTTGAATCTCTTCAAACTCTTTCCTTGAAGCATTACAAAAGTTACAAATGTAAATATATAGGAACCCAACTTTTATTGGAATATTAACTCAAGCAGTTAATGCTTTCTGGAGAGAAGCCTCAAAGTTAACAATAAGATGTGTCAAAACCAAAGGGCTTACAAACCACTTTACCCATTCCTCTCTACATCTTCTTCCCTTATGCTACCTAAAAGTTTATTTTTGTCTCCCCAATTTCTGCCAGTGGTCTGCTTTTCACAGATGCATTTCTGCTTGACCTATATATTTAATCAGAGATTCTTTGTCTAAAATGTTCTGCATGGAAACTCCTGTTTCATAACACATTCAGTAGATCATAAAGGAAGGACTAATTTCCCACTTTTTCAATACTATCAAGCTCTCCTCTAGTCACTAAGTAATTTAGTAAGAGAAAAGCAAACAGAATACGTGATGTCAATAATCTCGAAACTTTTAGTGCCATAAAATAGTTCTACGTTATCTTGATGGTTCTACTTTTTCTTATTCTTCCTCCATAGTCATATGAAAATGTGAACACCATTTAAAAAATATTCTTAACTGTTAGAGAATGTTGAGAGATGGATTGACAACCCTGTTGAAGAGTGGCCAAGCAGACTAATCAGACTATGCATACCATAATCCTTTTTATGGGTTAAATAAATTTTAATTTTCAGATCTTTTCAGTTTTTATTGTAACTCAAAGTTAGAGCTCTTAATTCAGAACTCACTTAAAAGTCTGTCCTAGATAAGTTGTGCCAACATATTTAAAGGGGTGGAAGAATAACTTTATGTTATGTGAACCTGCTCTCATTAGAGAAAAGTAGTATTGCCTTCAGAAAAAAAAAAAAGTCAGATTTTAGAAAGAAAGGAGTGATTCCTTTGAAATTTCTATGGTAATTCTATGGTATTTGAAATTCTGTGATAATTATGTAAAATTATATTGATCCTGAATAGTTTTAAATATGTTAATACTTTTGATTTTATTCTTGAAAGGACAAGAACTTGACCTTTCCCTCCCTACTGCAACTGTAGATTTGAATGAAGGAACATAACTCTTGCTATGCAACAGATACATAACTTTTCACTACCCATTTGCTTGCAATAAACTTGGGCAGGAAAGAACAACCTCTTTCCCAAAAAGCGGTTTTCCTTTATCACATTTTTATTATGAAATGACAGCAGAAATCTCACCTCACCCTCTGAGTGTGTCACTCCATGAGGGAACAAAACTGTCACAATGATAAGAAAGTCATTGAGTATCACTGACAGCAGTTTAGAATAAATATCTATTTCCTCAATCAGTTTTCTAGACATCTCAATATTTCCTTAAGCATCAATGGATATACATAAGGAAGATCTAAAAATTCATTAAATAGCAAAGAAAGGAAAACAGCTATGAAAAAACATATTAAATAACATGTTTTCCTTCTTTTTTTTCTTTATTTAATGTTATCTGACCGGTTCCAAGATAGTGGTTATTCAAAGTACTTGATCAAATGAAGGATTGACTAGTAATAGAAATTTTTACTTTGCACTTAATAATTAATTTTACTATCATACATCAAAAGTATGTATGTTTGCATTATAACATACCTAGGCAGGGACAAAAGGACTCTTGTTAGTCTGTTTAGACTAACCAGTTCAAAATAGACAGGATTAATGATTCTTGTCAATTCAATTCTTCTCCACTTAGAATTCCCCTATGGATCAATATTGTCACTTTCATCTTTTATATCCCATGTCAAGGCTAACAGTAAAAACATCATAGAAACATCAGAGAACATTTCATGCTATTAGTTATTAAGCAGATCATTCAAAGCCAGGAAATAAGCTTTACAATGTGAAGCTTAAATATCTAAAACACTCCTTTCACTAAAGACAACATTGAGAATTGCTTACTCTTCATAGACAGAGACAGAAAAGTGGTGTTATACCAGTGTGGTAGGACATTACTGACAGCAGCAAAACTAGATTAAGTGACTGGAGGTTGAAATGAGAAAAAAAATCAATCTTGAAATAAGGTGTATTTTCCTGGCTGTGATGGTAATTAAACACTGGAAAAGCTTCCACAGGAGCCAATGGACTAACCAGTGCCTGCAGTCTTTAAAATGAGCTGAGCTGTCTTTTAAAAGTATTATGATTTCCTCAAGCCTCTCAGACAAACGTTATGTATGATATGAACTTGAAAAGGAAGCACTGGAGCTGTCTTCTGAATGGTCATCTCTGGCACTGAAATTTGTGATGGTATAAGGCAGTTATTCATATGTTTCTTATTTACATTTGAGGACATCAAGATAGTAAGTCTTGTCCTTAATATTTGCAGATCTATTCAAGAGAATGACTACAGGCCAATTTCAAATAATATGTTTCAGGGTTATTTTTTCCCATCCTGTCTTTTCCCTGCAGAGGTGAAGACTGACATGGTAAATTTTCATCTTTTTCAGCTCTTTACTAAGAACATCAGATATAAGTTATATAATGAATGGGAAGGGCAGACCAGTTTCCTTGGCAGTGCACTGAATCCTCTCTGACCACTGGCTGCCCTATCTTGCCGACCAGCTGAAGCACCAACACATATATTTCGGTTTGGAAAAACACTTTTACTTCAGAGGCAAATCAAAAGGGATTATGAGAAAAGTGTTCATCTTTTCATGCATGGAGGTGTGATTTAACTGGTAGGATAACACAGACATTGGTAGAATAATCCAGGTATTTTTTACATAGTCAAAATTTCTTGTCTTTTTATGAGCCTCCAACACTGAAATCAAGATAAAGATATTTTGATTTCTCATGTTGCCTTCCTGAGACAAAAAGTCTACTCCTCTCATAATTGAAAGACTATTCTAAAAACTAAGTACTGTGCTTATTTTAGAGTATTTAGGTGAAAAGCAGCATAGAAAAATCAAATTAGATTATTTTTGTATCATATTATACCTGGGAAAATGTAGAGAATTTACTATTTTTCAGTCCAAGTCTTAAAAGTATGTGTTATCCAATTGATTAGATGAACTCATTTGTGTGACATTTGCATACATAATTGAAGCTAAGCTTAGATTTAAATGTTTAGGAACAGATTAAAAAAAAACCCTGTAAAAATTAAGTATTGATTTAGGGGACTGGCAGAAACACTAAAAACATTTTCAGTAATATTTTGTGCCATTTAAGTTTGGATTGCTCCATTTGAAATATCTCCAGAGATGCAAACAATCATAAAGTTGTATCTTTACAAGATACAGCAGTAAGAATGTGGCAGTAAGAATGTGGCAGTAACACTGTGGCAGTGTTATATAGATTAAAATCAGTCTGTTTTGGTCATGTAAAGAAAGATTCTCATAAAACAGGTCTAGTTAATCACAAGGATAATATTTTCTGTGTAAGAGAGGAAAAGGACCAACAGGTTCTCTCCAGACTTTTTCTGGAATAAAAAATAATCTGGGCTGCATTACTCAGGGAGAAATGGCTCATTCTTTTGGGCAGAACTCACTCCTTTTCCTTAACACAGTACTCATATAGCATATAATTGCAGATACTTTATAAATGTGTGTAAATAAATCATCAAAATTAGATTAATAAATAAATAAAATAAAAGAACCCAAAAAGAACAAAGAAAAGGAGAAAAGAGGACGAACAGTCTTAAAAAAATTAGTTGCTGAAAGGTTGCTCTCTAAAGCACAGCCATGGTTTGTAAATGCTAACATTTTCTCCAAAAGTTCAAAGCAGAAATATTTTAATCAATCATCCTGCTTTCAAGAACTATAGCAAACTCTTTCTCCAAATTTGTTTAGAAGATTACTCTGTGATCATTGCTGGCTGTTAGGCGAAATATTTTTAAGAGTTTAGAGCACAAGAAATAGCAACAACAATAATGAAAGCATCAAATGTATCATTATTTTTCAAGATTTAAAAAAAATAGGAGAAAGTAATAACAGGAAAAGTATTGCAGGCTCTCTGAACAGGTTATTACTTTAAAGACAATAAGATTGAATACCTGCTATGTTTTCAAGCAAATATTGCCAGAGAAGTTTTTAGTTAAACTGAAACAGGTGTCAGCACAAAAATTAGTGCTACAATAAACATAGACTCATAATTGAATATTCTTTAAAATGTTCCATATATTTCAATTCATTTGATTACTTTAGTCTTCATTGCCTCCAAATGCTCATAAAACTGAATTATACAAGAGTATGTGTTCATAGAAGGCCATATAAATTCCCCTCTGCAGGGGAAATAAAAAGTAGGAAGTAAAGGAAGACTTACAATGGTTAGGGTTAATAGGAATATTCATTTAAGTTAAATTACCCCAACTCTTTCCATCTCCATCCTTTTGCCTCCTGTAGCATGTTCCCAGTTTGCCATGTGTCTGAAGGAGTGCTCTGTGCGTGTTACACCCACTCCACAGCTGGCCGTGCTTCCCAGGTGCCCTCTGGGACAGAGGAGGCACACGTTCCAACAATGACCTGCAGGTATAGGAAGTTCCATTTCTACCTCCAGTGCAACTTGAAAGAGACTTCTTTTCTTCTGTCTTTGCAGAGTTCTTTGGGGTTTTTTCTTGAGCTAGTTTTGAACGGAGGTCTTGACAGGCAGGGAGAGAGTGCAGCTCCTTTTGACAGAGGGCAGTGGCACAGAGGCAGTTACAGTGAAGTGAAATGGAGATGCAGGAAGGTTTCAGTGAGCTGAATTGCTTCCTGCTCTAGGGACATTTCTCCCTGCTGCTCTTGTTTAATGTCCTAAGAAGATATCGGTGATGAGAACTTACTTGTTTTGAACACCAACCACTCCATAAATATTCAGAATCAATATTTTTTCTTCAGAGGTAGACAAATTATGACTAAATGCAGAGATCGGCTTTTACAGAAAGGATCTATATTTGAACATATACCTTTTTCTCAAAGGAATTGTTAGCTAGGTATCTTAAAGTGTGTTCTTCATATGTAATATAAACTGATATTAAAGGATTATCACATACATTTCTGAAATATCAGGAAAAAAGTATTGAAGGCATTGAAATGATAGTTTAGTGATTGGAAAGGCAGAGAAGTGTTTCAAAGGTTCTTGAACTCTCTACACTTTTTCTTCCAGGAGGAGGGATTTTTGGATATAACAAAATAAATTTATCTCTATCACCTAACAGCAGAACATCCCACATTTTGAAGTGAGATATGGAAATCACACAGGCCTTAGAAAAAGAAAATAGCCTTTTTTTTTTTTTTTCCCTGAGAGCAAGTAATTTGATTCAAATTTGTTCACTAAAATCACAGGAATGATTGTAGAGGAATTTACTTACTTTAAATGCATTTTAAGTCTTAGGTTTTAACATTTTTTACTTGACAAGGAGGAGAGGAGGTATGATCTTACTTTGAAAAGTAGATTTTTTTTGTTTCTCATCAATAAACATTTCATTTGATTTTCTTGGTTATACTGCTACTACATCATCTGCTCAGGTAAATGTTAGGTACTTCAGAAAATTAAGGTCTTTCAGAAAGATAAAAATATCTCACCTAGCACTTTTATCTCACAAAAAATCAGTGTTAGTAATAAGGGTTCAGTCTGAATTTTGTTGGTCCTCTCCACTGCATGGAGTAATATTAGCTTTTTCATTTGCATCTTCTGAAAGCTCTTTTCTTGAGAATATATTCATATTCTGAAAACCAGTGTTATATTTCAGAGTAATATGTATAGCAGAACTGTCTGCTTTTAGTGTCTGCATTTATTTATTCTGCTTTTCATGCTTTAACATGAGAATGAAAACAAAACAAAATTCCATACATTTATATACTTGAGATTTTTTTTTCCTCTTGGTTTTATATGCAAAGTGGTTTTTTTTTAATTGGATGCTGAACAGGTCATGCCTTAGTATTGTTTTTATTTGTTTGGCAACTTTGATCTCCTTTAGTCTGTCGATGGACAATGCTTTATTTTTGTTTTCTTATTTTGCTTGCAGTGGACTTCGCTGGACTGACTATTGTATCCATTTTTTGTGTCACTTACTGACTGTGAATTTAGGAGACAAAGTAGCTGGGATTTATCTAATTATAGTCTAATTATCTACAATATCCATATCTGCAGTTAATCATTTAGATTATGCTTGTTATAAGTGAAGAGATGCATGGTCCATTTAGCTGACCTGGTTTAGAAGTAAGTCCTTTGACAAGGTGAACCAGGCCTTGATCATGCCTGTGTACACATAGCAATAATTTGGCTAGACATTTTCCAAATAAGCAACAGTAAACAATATTGCCTATGTAATGGAATGCATGTGATTTGTTCGATTTCTGTCTAATCAAATACTAATCTAGACAAGAATAAGGAAATCTGAAAACTAGAAACTAGAGGTAGCAGCTCAGGAAACATCTACCTTTTATATGTCAGTAGTTAAGTGAAGTGAATTGCAGTCAGTTCATGATAGGTGCTCACTACTTAACTGCTCTGGTTTGTCTGCCATAGGATTCTCATACCCAGGGTCTCAAATCACTTGTCCAAAGCTGCTTGCGTGCCAGCCACTGCTTGGCACTTAATTGACCACTTCTCACTCAACTTCCCAACCTGGTCTTTCCTACGGAGACTACATGCACACACTGCCACACTGCAGGCATGCAGAGCAGTCCACTATGTCTCTTTAATCTTAAGGAGGTCATAGTTCTGCAACTGTGCATGGATTTTTCTAATCACAGTTTGTCTCCCATGCTACATGCATAACATGGATACTTGAACTGGACTGTCCATTGTGCTGCATTCTTGACAGGAATGCAAGGACCTTGTCCATCATAGTGTTCCCAGGCACTTCCTCACTGCCTGCCATGCCTTCATTGCACTTAGGTTATGAAAAGCATTCCTCAGTGTAATTTCTATAAAGATCTATTCACTACATTAGCATGCCTGTTTCTCAATATACACCTACCCTGCCTTGTCAGATGCATTGGTCCTTTCCCAACAATACTTGTTACTCAGTCAGAGTCCCATATTCATAAAAGTCAAAGTTCAGTTTGAGACACGACCTGTGCACAATTAATGAATCCACTGGATACATTAGTTCCTCCTTTTCCCTATCATACCATTACTGAGGTATATCACCAGAGCTGCCACACTCTTCAGTCCAAAAGCTTTGAAATCCCTCTTGATACAGTCCCTGTCTGCCCTGACAGTGCAATTGGTGCACATCATGGCTAAGCAGAAAGGGGCAATGCTTCAAGAGTCAGAGAGATCTTGATTCTTTCTGCAACACTCTAGGTCTGAGCTCCCCACAAGCACCTGATCTCTCAAAACACATAAGTCATGTTGGTGTCTGGTTTGCTTTGTTCCTGGACGAGGGACTCCAGTGAGTTTCATCTGGATTTTTCTCTTTATGAAGTCACTCGGTTGAGGCTTTTCTGCCTCTGATGCCTGCTGTGACAGGCTTTGTTTACCAAATCAATTTCTATTGCACTATACAAGTTCAGAAGAACAGAGCTACTAGTGGAAGAGGATCCCCCATTATGCTCCTAAAAGTCACAAGTTTCCGGACACCTCTGTTTGAAGAGTCTGCATACACTGCTATCTTTGGACAAATTCTTTTGTGCATCCCTCCTTCCTTTATGACAGGACTCAGGCTCCTGCCCCAGCAGACTCTCCGTGAAGACCCTACAAAATTTTTGTTAGTCCTCCCAGTTGGTGTATGATCTGTCCATCTCTTCCTCCAGCTACTGCCCCAAAGGCATTTCAGCAGCTTAGCCAGAGCACATCGTCCTTGTGTGAGACTGCTCAGCACCAGGAGATCAAGATCTGCAATAAAACATTCTCTCTGGAGCTCTACCTGGGTCAAGTCCTCTGACAGATCAAGGTAGATTTTTGCTTGGAGAGTATGCTCTGAATAACTTTGACATGACCTTTTCACGGCCCCACACAATCTTGAGCAGAGTTGCTGGACCTCTCTCCAGCCCTGTTGAGCTAACTACTGCAAGAATGACAGTGTACCTTGGCTACCTTTGCTGTCCTTTGCACTCTTATAAAAGATTGTGACTGCTGATAGCAACCCCACTGTGCAAAAAAAATTGATTGTCAGACAGTACAGCTCTCTGAAATCCTTCCCTCCAAGGGAAATTACTACATCTTCTTCTCCAGAAACATTTCCACTTCTCGTATTTCAAAATAATTGTGATAGAGAATGGTTATCCCAGCTGTGAGCAATATCAAAAGTTTGAATTAAATATTTTATACAAAGCAGACCCTCAAGTGATATTCCCTCAGAGAAAATAGTGATAGTATGGGTAATAAGCATCAAGTTTTATTTTAAAACTCTGGTGCTGGGTGATATCGTTTAGGATTTAAAGTGGTAGTGCTACATTGATGGTTGGATTTGATAATCTTAAAGGTCTCTTCCAACCTTGACAATTCTATGGGTCTATGAAAACAAAAGGTATATTTTGAAAATTCTCTGACATCTTCATATCATATTTTTGCGATGCTCTTAACGATGGTTGAATTAAAATGTATTTTAGATATGATTGTAAGATTTTGTTTACCTATAAATGAAAAAAACCCAAACTCACCTGTGCTTGTAGTTTAATGGCACATCAATTAGTATCTGAAGAGTTTTAGCCGTAGTTATTGGGTTCTTTATGAGGTTTGTGTCTCAGTGTTTCTTTATCTTTTTCCATGTCACTTTTAATTGCCTTTAAACTAAAATGATGTTTGACCTGATTAATTTAACGAAACAGATACTTTCACATTCTACATGTTTTTGAAGACATTTTTCAGTTTTAGCGGCTATCATTGCCATAAGTGATATTAGGGTAGCCTCTAAAACTGCTAACCACTCAGAACACAATAAGACCATTTGATGCCACCTGTTCAATAATATTACACCCAAAGTCCAAAAGAGTTGACGAGAAATGTGATGAAGCAGATGGCAAGTGTTGGTGAAGATGATCAAAAAGTCTAATGGGCTTGGGAAATATTTAGAATACCCGTATATTCTTCATGGAAGAAGAAGAAAAAAATTATAAACAAGCAAATCACAGGTTACATTTCATTTTTCCCAAATGTAAGGTGTTTTAACAAAATTATGTTTCCTCATTTAGCAAAAATTGGTCACTATTTCCTACTAGAAAGAAAAAACTTTCCATGAAACGACATTACCAAATTTTTGCTTGTCTTGCTAGTATTTAGAAAGTAAATTTTCTATGAAGTTAACCAGTGTGTATTCTAATACGGATTAGAAAAATTCCAAAATAGAATATGAAGAAATCCAGTATTTAAAGTACAGCAAAGCTGAACCACATAATTAATTATATCAATAATTATTAAGAGTCAATTCTGTAACTTTTAAAAATTCTACTTTTATAATGTTTTTCACTGTTGGTTTGAATTTATAGTTCCATTTTGTTAACATAGCACATGGTAATTTACATAGAAAGTTCATGGACCTATAAAGAGCAATGACAGATAAGTTTTATTATGGTAGTTTGTTAATTCAAAACCCAAATGTTGTACATCCTCAGTGTCTCCTGTTGGAACTTATTCACTTATTAAAAAATTACTGAACAAATCAAAAGAAATTCCTGGCTATGTTTTCCTGTAGTATATAGGAGGATAAATTTCAAGTCCTTATTCCAGTTAAGGGCAAAAGGAATATCAGCTGAATATTCTGATATCCTAATACAATGTGGAAATGATCTTTTATTCTTTGTCATCAGTAAAGGCATTAACACCTCAAAAGAAAAGCACATTTCAAAGCTAGTTTCTTGTTTTTTTAAGAGAACGGCTTTTTGCTGGCTATTCCTGCTTCAAAAATGAATTCGATTTTAGTAAGTGAGAATATGGCACAATTTCGTACTATAGACTACACTGTCAACAGGCCCGTATGGTTAAAAGCCACAGTAAGAACAGAGTAATAAAACAATTTCCTACAAATGTAGGACCCAAAGCTCCAGTCCACAAAAATATTTAGAAGATTATGCCCCACTGGAAAAAAATAGCTGTACAGAATTCCCCACTATTTTTTAAACTGCTTTATATTTCATGAATGATAACAAGTAGACTGAAAGCTGATATGAAAATCCAAGGACTCTCCTGCTATTTTTTTCCCCCTAGTTCTCTAATTTTCTAGTCTCCTGTATGTTGGAGGCATACAGCTAGAGACAGTAACAGAATGGATCGAGGGGAAATGTGGAAACTGTGTACTGTTTGGCAACAACTAACATATTTCAGGAAAACTTAAATAGTCTTTAGTGGATAGCAGAGTCCTGAGACAATTCAGTAGATCAAAAAATATTGGTAATGTTAAGGGAGTGAGGCTAGAGTAGAATGTTCTTTTCCCAACTACTCAATAAGCTAAAACAAAATCAAATGAACACTTGAGAATACTAGGTTATTTCTTAAGGATGAACAGAAGCAAGGGGCAGCACTAACCATAGGAGACATTAAGCAAGTGCATGCTGAACCAATTAGTATTATCACTCAACTCTGCCTCAGAAGTGTGTATTTAAAATTGACCTCTTTCATAGGATATTACATTGCTGGGAAACTCATTTTAGAGACCGACAGCAATTTGAATCCTTAGTTATTAAAATAATTATCCTCTTAAAAACATAGGTGGAGAATACAGTTGACTTGTGAAATTTCCACCTTTTTTTGATGATCCAGAACATCAGTCAAATGGAGACATCAGATTTAATTCCACATATGTTGATATTCTCGGAATATAAAGATGGGGAAAGAAGAAAAAGGGGAGAGGTTCATTTGTAGCCATGGCATTTGTCTGTCGAAGTCACTGCTTTCCTGGACATGGCTGAACACCCACCTCCTGAGGGGAGTTAGAGCATGAATTCCTTATTTTGCTTGCATGCGCAGCTTTACTTTTACCTTTAAAACCATCCTTATCTCAACCCACAAGTTTTCTTGTTTTTACTCTTGTGATTCACTTCTCCATCACCACTACAAGAAATGAGTGAGCAGTTGTATGGTGCCAAGTTGCTGGCTGGGATTAAACCATGATATTTTGAGAAACAAAGGAAATAAAAACTGTGAAGCCTAGAGAAGGCTGAAGAGCTAGAGAATGTCAAAAACCTTGTAAGTCAAACTTGACTGAATAATATAGTTTCCAAAAAGGCTGCCTCTATTACTCTTTCATTTCAGTTTTCCCACAGTGTAGCAGTAACCATCATTCAAGTGCCAAACATAATGTGTCTACTGAAATTATAATGTGGGAATTATGCACAATAGGGATTCACTGCCTATTCTATTATGATGTTATACTGCTTCTATGAACATAAAAGACATTGAATTCAGTTGTAGAGGGAATATATCCACCCAAAATTCCTCAGAGGAATTTACGCACTGAGAAAGTAATTATTCTGGGAAGAAACTCTTTGAACTGAGGAGGTGACAACTGTTGTATGTCTAAGTTTTCCTGGAAAGAAACTGCATTACTAAAATACTGGGAAAGGTGAAATACTCCATGCTGTCATATTAAGCATTACAATTTTGAACACCTTAATGCCTTTTAATATATGTCTGTTTTATCAATGGTACACTGTTAGGTAAAGTAATTTACACAAAACCCCTACATCTTGAATTACTAAACAAAACAAATTCAGAGTACATATACAAAAATTATATTAAAATTATCCCATCATACATTAGAATTCCCCCATGAAAATAATGGGCTATCCCTGATCTATGGCAAAAAGACATGAAAAAAAAAAGTTTTGTTTTTATTCCTTATCATATATACTATAAATACTATATCCGAATCTACTCAATTCTTCTCCAAAAAATAACCCTCACAATTCTCCTAACAATTCTTAATCCCCACAGAAAAGCAGATAAGAAATATTTGAGTTTGCTTTGGTGGTAGTAAAGAAATCACTGCTTAGAGCATCGTGGCATATAAGAGTAGTGAAATAGTACATCTGGATAGAGGCCAGCAATGTTTGGACTTACCATCAAAAACAGCAATTAGACCCAATATGGTTCAAAGACTAGGCCTTCTGGCCAGTCTTACAGTGTTAGAGTCTGAAGATAATGTGGAGAAAGCAACTCATTTTCCAAATCTATGAATTTTTGTGTTTATTTTCTGCTGCAACTTTTAAAACAAGAATAATTAAAAATTCAGAAAGAAAAACATGGAAGAATTATGTTTACTTATTCTAGAATACAAATGTTCACCCCCTTATTTAAGTCTTACAGTATACTCTGAAAATCTTGTCATGAACATTATATAAGCCTTACACACTGTAGATTTTACTCCTTACTTATTTGGAACAAGAAATAATTTTTACATTTATTTTTCTAATATGCAATTTGTAAGTTTTGCATTAGTATTTGTAGGCTAAACCCACAAGAAGAGAGAGAATTTTTATTTCCCTACTTAAAACTCAAGATTTAATCTTTTCATGAATATTTACAACCATTTGTGCTATAAATGTCAACATTACATTTTATGGCTATTAAAAAAAAGCAAAAGGAAAGCACATAAAAATATATTCCTACATAGTGACAGACTATTCTCATTTAATAGCACTAACTATTATACACATTTCTGCAAGAACATAAAAATGCTGTTCTGTAGCTCTACCTGATGACAAAGACATATATTGTATTAAACATATTTTATTCTTATGGTAAATATGCATATAGAGGCATGTAGAAATTATATGCAAATAATGTATACTAAGGTGTTGTGTATACACATACTTAAGGATATATGGCTTTATATGTACAGTGTACTTTTTGTTGTGTCTGTGGTAACTTCATCACGTTTAAAAGCATATTCTAAACATCCATTTTTTTTTAAACACTTCTTAGTCTTTATGACTACTTAAATTCAGACACCGTCAATCTTCCCTTAAAACAATCACTGTAATTAGTCAATGATTTTGATTATCTGTGCTTCCTCAGTGCTAGATGCAATGCCTATTAGGGTTTGTTCTTGTTCACTGGAAATGATTCAAATTAAAGGTTCTTTTATTTTTAAAAGGAATGTCCCCTAAGAAATGAACATAATCAAGGTAAGGAGCAGAGAACAACAGTGGCAGTATTCTCAGAGGGACCATCCTAATTATTTGTAATTACTGGAAAAGGCAGCTATTCAGATGAAATGCACAGAAAGTACAGGTAGCCCAAGAACTTTTTGTTGCTTATGTAAATCTTGAATTAAATATATAATTTACAGATGGAAAGTATAATTTTAATATATATTTAGATAGGAAAAATATCATGTATCATATATTACCTGAAAAAAGACACTTAATGAAGCAAAATGACTGTGCTTTGATGATGTCAAATATTATAGGGGAAGAATCTGCCACTATAATTTCCAAAGTTGGAACTGGCTGGGACAACCTTCAAATCCTTGCATTCATTTTGTTATTTTTTAGTCTTTCTGTCAGATGCACTGCATGAGGCATGTAGGCTGCAGACATTGTCATCTTTTACAACAGGTGTTTGGGGAAATTAGAATAAATGCTCCTAATGGAAATTTAAATGCTGTATTTATATTTTCTGTACTGTTACATGCACTTCTGAAAGAAGTAAAATTAATTTAATGTTGGAATGTCCTGAATTTTTAACGATGAATTGATACTGATATTATTATGTTAAAATATGTGAACAGGTTAAGAATATATGCCTGCACTGGATGCTTAAATTATTGCAGTGAAATATATGGCAACAAAATAAGATGTAATCTGTACTGCAGAATGCTTAAACTATATCCATGACAAACAAAAACATCTTAATTTTCTTTATATTCCTTAGCTCTATTTGATTTTCCATTCCTCACCTATTTTACAAGACAGCAAGAATTTGACTTTGTACCTTCTTTGAGGTTTCTTTTGGCCAACTTGTGATTTCCATTTATGCTCATGAATTAATTCCACAAACATCAAAAAAAGGAAGATTAATAGTGTTATCATCGCATAATGTTGCAAGTAGAATGAAGTTTTTATACCTGCACAGTATGTATGGGGAAAAAAGTGCCTTTTGTTACTGTTGCTCTGCCTTACATATAAATCTTCTTCTATTCACTAAGTAAAAGAAATCAAAACAAAAAACCCTACCAAACCTCAAGACAAACAAACAAATATATAATATCTATCTATTATTTATTTTACTATATATGCAGTTTTAATTCAATGAAAATTAATGTTCAATGAATGTTCAATGAAGTCATTCACTGTAGGATTCTCTAGATTATCCATCTGATAACCTATTTTACTGACCTGCAGAACATACTTTAAAATGTGTTAATGCAGGCAACTTTCAAGATGTTCTGTTACTATTGAGTTTTGTACTGACATAATTTGTTGACAAACTTTTGTCTACGCTATATTACTTTTGTTTCTACTGATTTTAATTGTCCCTACTGCTAGAGTGCAAGATATGAAAACCTTAAAAAAATAAAAGTCATTAAATCACTGTTCACAAAACAGAATGAAAATTCATTGACTATGACGTTTACTAGTAGGCTTGATGGAATTTTGCAGCAGTTACACTGTATCATTTCACTTGCTCTTGATTTACTTCTAAGTTATTGGTTTCTAAAAGAAATGTACTTTCTGAAGCAAATACAAAAGTTCAGCAAAATTCAAATGCACATACTTGTCCTAGTGGAACATTTAAGAGCAATAAAAAACACTGATATCTCCCAAATTTGCAGTGAGTATAACAAATAATTTCATGATTTGCTCTCAAGATAAATTAATATTCTTTTTACCCCATATGAAGAAACTCAAACGTAAAGAGCTAAGTGTAAATGAGATTAGTGTTAGAATTTCTGAATAGAAACCATACCAGTATAGAGGTATATTGAACTACAGAACTGACAGGACTCTAATAGCTTAGAGCTGAAAAGAATGAACCTGACTGTTGTGAAAAAAAAAGTAGCTTGCACTGAAAAAAACCCCAACATTCAGTTTTCTAAATCTAGTGCAAATTCCACTTTTGTTTTCACACATTGCATTTATGAATTCAGCCATTGACCACTTCACCCAGAGGGTGGTTGGCCACTGGGACAGTCTCCCAGGGAAGTGGTCACAGCACCAGGACTGACAGAGTTCAAGAGTTTGGACAACACTCTCAGGCACATGGTGGCATTCTTTGGAGTCATCCTTTAAAGTGCCAGGAGTTGGACTGAATGGGCCTTGTGGGTACCTTCCTACGCAGAACATCCTGTGATTCTAAGATTTTGAGATTGTTTCAACTAGTTCTAAATCCAAAATGAATCTACATTAGAATGTACTAACTCTTATGCATCTTATAAAGAAAATTCCTAATATTTGATTAAAGTACAAGGGATTGTGCAAAGGGCAGTCTTCTTACTTAGAAATATGGACATCAACGTTGCTGAAAACACTTAAAAGAGAAAAACACATACCAAATATAGAATTTTTAGAAAATTATTTGCTAATTTGATAAATTAATAAGATAATTCATCATTTCTATGATAGAGCAATGTGCAATAGAAAAACATTTTGTTTCAGGAGATAAAACCTTTTCTTCATAAATGAACACACACTTCTAAGAAAGTATATTGCTACAAATGTATTCTTACATTTTACTGGATATCTTCTATATGCTTGTGGATTACATTAATAACCATTCATTATCATATATTCCACCATTCAAAAGTCAGAGAGATTTTGAGTATTTGAATATTTCTCCTTTGATTTTTAATTTTGTCATTCATCCTTAGACTTTTACTAAAAGATTCTTGATATTATAACTAATAAATCATTCTGTTCTGTTCTGTTACAATAAAACTGATAAAAATGTAATTTAAAGAAATAGACATATGGACAAAATATGAAAACTGAATCAATATTGAGCTCTTTATTTTACTTAGCTATGGATTTCATCTAGTGGGGCTAGGATTCTAATTCTCATAAGTTCTCAAAGTTTGTTAGCAAGACATCAAAAATAACATGAGGATGCTGGTTTTGTCAAGATGAGCTTTTCACAGAAAGTTTGGGAGGTTTGTCTGTTTCATATTTCATATTTATTTATCTGGTTTCATAGACTATGTGTCTACTTTATGACATTTTTACATTTTTCCTGAAGGACCTGAAGTTTTTTAGTGTGTGTGTATTCTCACTAGTGTTCAGGTATAAAGAGAGTTTGCCTGCATCTTCAGCTCCAGTAGCATGCATAGAGAGAAATTGACTTAAACTTCAGCTTCTTGGCAGCTTTAACATTACAGAGTCTTTTGTCATACAAACAAGTCTTCAGCTCCTTTCACTCCTTATCAGGCAGCTCAGTGCAGTGATATGACTACTAAAGGGTCAGATGCATGCCGAGGCTTTCAGAAGAAAGCTCAGAAATTACGTGCTCTGTCTGGAAAAATGGACCGTGAAAGCATTCAAGAAACTGATGGACTGAAACTGCTTTGAAAAAAAACGTGGCTGAACACAAAGTGTTTGTATTTCAGGGCCTAAATGCCTATAGCAGTAAAACATCCTTACTGATACAGTTATTTTCAACTCTATATAAATATTCAACAAAGTATAAAAATTTAATATACTAAGGCAGTTAAGGTACTACTAGATATATGTAATGTTAGATAGATTTTCCTGTTTATATAGAGTCTCTATGAGCAAGGTGCATTTTTTTTCATATGTTTTTTCTGTTTCTGATTACCACAGATCACATAATATTCTGAGTTGAAAAGGACTCACAAGGATCATCACGTCCAACTCTTCAGTGCATGGTCCATAGGGGGATTGAACCCACAACCTTGGTGTTATTAGCACCATGCTCTAACCAGCTGGGCTACTCTCAGGGTCATGATATGTAATTAATGACAAATATCTGACCAACTTTTGTTACTTTACTGCATTTAAAAAAACGTTTGAAGGTAGAACAGCAAGGATTCTGTAAAGTATATTTTCTATATCTTGATTTTTTTTTAACTCAATATTGATCAAGTTTTCTCATTTCTTCTAGGCTACCTTTGGTTTATAAATATACTCAAGACTTTTTTTTAACATGCAAATAATATACTAAAGGAACTTAAAGTGCTTAAAGAAACAATGAGAGACAGTAAAAATTGTATAATGTAATTATAACGTACTGTATTGATCTTTTGGAGTCAGTTGCTCTCTCTGCCTAGCAGAAAATTCATATCTAATGAATATTCTCAACAAATGTTGTGATTCTCACATGTACAAAACTGCATCTGTGTAAAGTATCCTAATACATTTTCACTTGAATCAAAAATATCTAGCCTCATGCCATAATCTTATAAAGTCCTTGGGTGTTCTTGAAGGTGTCACCTAATGAAGGCCTTCCCAAGTTAGATAGCTCAGAATGTGGTTTAACATAGAGTTAGTAATTGCTACACATCGCTAAAGACTGGTGACAGAACGGCCCTTGAGTACATAATGTTATCAGTCAGCAAATGTTAATCTTAAAATGGCCCCATGCATTGTACTCTGAAGATAGAACTTTCAAAATTTCTCCTGTTTAGCTAACCCAGTAAGACTCCTGCTACCTTGCAATTAAATAGCACACACTTTGCAATAATTTCCTGTCTTAGGTGGTGAGTGAGTGCTCGAATAATTGAGATACTGTAAAAAAAAAGCTGTATTATTCATTCTTAACATTTTTTGGAGTAACTAGCAAGCCTATTCAAAAAAAAATCAAAACACAGCAAAAAAAAGAAAAAGAACCCCTTAACAAAATGTCAGTACAGTAATGCACACTGCATTTTCTGTACGATTGTGTTTAGTCTATATAGTGAATCTTGTATTTTTTAAACACATTTTATTTGTAAAACGCAATTACTTTCAGTAAACACATTTAATAAAATGAAATAACATACAATGAGATAATATAAATTAATAAAACATAAAAAAGGTTTAGAGAAATTATTCCAAGCTTGGAAGTCCTGCTATTGTAATGAAAGCAGAGCCAGAGGTAGCAGAAAGAGTATTATGGAGTAAGGTGTTCCAAATTTAAAAAACAGCGATGGAATGTGAACCATCTATTTTCACCACCATAAAAAGGTAAAAGCAAGTATTATTGAGAATCAATGTTAAGCCTTTTATTTTCCTAATACATTTTTTTTAAAGTCTGAAAGTTAGGAAACTAGTCAGCAAGCTTTACAGAAAACACAAAATTCAGTTACTTAGGACCAGTTACAGTTGTGAAAAACTTGAAATATTTAAGGCAGCAGTTAAATGGGTAAAAGGGATACTAATGAATTTTAATATAGATAAAAATGATGAAAAACACACAGGGTAGAATTTCAATTATTCACAGAACCTACAAGTATTTCAATTAAGTCACTAGCCAGGAAAATAACCTTGGAGTTATTGTTGACAGCACAGAAGAAACCACTGCTTGTACAAACGTCCTGAAATATCTCTTACAAGGCTCTGGAACATGTAGGGGATGTGAAGTGAAGAAGAAGTGAATCATGCAAAGACTGTGGTGACCTTATTGAAATGTGGCTATATATTTTAAAATATTTATGACATAATGGACAATTAAGAATTAAAAGATGTTAAAAAAAGGAAAAATGACCTGACCAAAAATTGGAGGAATCTTTCCAAGCAAACATTGAAGCATTGTTCTTTAACCTTAAAACATGTCTTAGAAGAATAAAAAAAAAATCCAACATAAATGAGCTGTATATAACATAAATGAGAGTAATTTTTTCTACCTTTCTAAAAGCTCAACAAAAACTAACCAAATTAAATTAAAATTGGAAATATTAAACAGCTAAAAAAATTATATTCTCATACACTTTTTAATTAAGAATAAAATAATTTGCTACAGGAAGGCAACAAATAAGTAGACTTAAAGCTGATTAGACCGAATATTAAGAGTTACATAAAAAGGTTCTGAGCTTGGGCTTACATTTATATTTGAATGGGTTATGTTTTATGTTTATATTTATCTTAATATTTTCCTCCGTGTAGTTTAAGAAATAAATAATCTGAATATATCTTACTCTGACAAAGATCAAGAAAGAAAGTTAAACATAGACAAGATTATTTGAGAATTATGTTGAACTCAAGGGATCGTAATTTTCTTCTGACAAATATCTCAGAAAATTTACATACAAGAATATACATGGTTTTAATTAATAATTTAAAAAGTTAAAGTTATTAAATTTCACACTTCAGGGATTAAAATATTATATTACTACTGGAAATTATGATGAGACTTAATATGGGACTCACATTACCCCATATCTTTTCACAGTAGTGTTCTTCATTTTTCTAAAACTTTTGCTATTGGCTTCTCTTGTAAATAGAATATTGACTATGTGGTTTCTACATCTTGCCCAGTATTGCAACTAATATATATCCATAAATAATTCTGTCACAATATAACTCTGAAAGTAAATGACCAAAATATATCCTCTAACTCAGAGTATTCTGGTTACTTTTATATCTTCTGTTTCTTCGTTTTATACCAGAGTGCTGGAAGACATGCAAAAGCTGCAGACTGCTCTCCTGATACTACAGGTTTTATGAAACAAATTGTCAATAAAGCAGTTTTCTGCCCCTTAAAGTGCAAGGAATTGATTTGGAGTTCTTTCTCCTATAAAGCATCTAAGAAATTATGTTTTCTTTTAATAACAGTTTTCAGTTTTTACTGTGTCCCAAACTTCAGTGTAACAAAGCCATTGGCTTTATCAGGTACAGAACTGAGGATATATCAGTGATTCGTGAAACTCGTCCCACCTTTCCACTAGTAGTGACTTCACAGCATGCTCTCTTGGCAAAAAATCAGAAGTGTTAGGTCAGGCACTTCAAAGAGTACTGTGTTGTCAACAATCTAGCTAGCTGAAGAAGCTACCTCTAAAAGGTTTGATTTTTATCCTGCAAAGTGAAAATTATAAACCAGTGATATCAAAGACTGTAATTACAAGTGCTTATCCTGAAATGTCTCATAAAATGTACCCAGTACATGACTTTGTTAAGTAGATTTAATAAATCCATGCTTTCTTTTATGCCTGTTTTCTACCTTTATTTCCTTTGTAAATTGTTTTTTTGTTTTGTTTTCACTTTTTTCCTCTTCTTCCAGTTACCTCTCTCCTACTGCCTTACTTTCTGATTCAAGTATATGTGCATATGAAAAACAGAGTGTGTTCCCTTGTTTTTCCAATTCACTTGATACATCTCCTCTTTCTATTAAAGGAAGAGCATACGTGGTACCACCTGAAGATTTCTTGATTACTATGGGAGCTGAGAATAGGATGCAGGCTGGTGGTCTGCTTGCAATTCTTTTTAAAAAGCTGACAATATCCATAGGAGATGGAACAGGTGTTGCATAGAACATGAATGGGTAATAAAGAGCTACCTATGATTTAACCTTCAGAAACAGTATCAGCTTGCAGCACGTCTGGGATTGAAGATGTTTTTGTATTAGATTTTCTCTGCTTAGGATTACTCTTGCCACTGTTTTACACTCTCTCCATAGATATTCAGGACTATTTTTTGCTAGCAATATACACTGTTCTATGCTATTCTAAATAAAAGGCATGCAAATTAAAGTACCATAATGAAATTACAACAATTTTAGCTCTGTGTAAACCCTAAGCTACATTAGGAGAAGGTTCTGGTAACAGAAACACAATGCTGCAAACAATTTACATCATCGGCTAAAGGCAAAAAGAAACTACCTGTTAAATCTATGCCAAACTACAGGCTAAGCAGTATAATTTGCTAGCAACATTGTTGAGTGACTCATGGAAAAGAAAATAACAGTGTCATCATTATAGAACACAAACCGGTTATGACATTCAGTCCTCCCTACAACTCAACATCAAATAAAAAAGCAGTTGGTTTTCAAATCTATACAAATGCCTATAACCAGTTATTTAATCACAACAAACACTGCAGAACAAATCCCTAGGTTGTCCTTGTGAGGTGCAGCAGACATTAAGGGTTGAGATAAAATATGTCACCTGCCATATTTTTCTATAAGATTTTTCCCTTTTCCACCCTGCTGGCTGTTTCTTCTCTTCATGGTGCACCAGGAAACGAAGGAATAAAGAAAGGAAAATTTCTCTAAACATCAGTGTTGATGTTCTCTTTAACACAACAGCAAGCTCTGCTCTGAAGACAGGAAGGGTTTGTCCTGTGTATTTTGACATAAAGGTAAGTTCCTTCAACTTAAAATGTAGAAAAACCATTTCTTTTTAGCACTGATGCAAATCTGACATTGCCAATATTTATTTATGAAATAGGTATGGATTCTACAGTGATATACATGCATGTGTCACTATACCTCTATTTTGTTTGAAAACTGAGAAGCAAATATATTTCTTAAATCTCAAAAAGTTTAACCCAAATCAACTCTTCTAAATTCCTTCTTGAGACATACATATAATTTATGAAATAATGATGTTTGTATTTCACAGACATCTAACTATTAACAAAGAAGTTATTTTCAGAAATATTTTAGACAAAAAGGGTAAAGGGTTTATCTACTATTGAGTCTAAACAATAAATGATAAATAATAAGCTTAATAAATAAAGGTCAAATCATTGCTCATCTGAAACTCATATGGTAGACATTTTTGGATAATTGAAAAAGCTAACCAAACTCTGTGAATTAGAATACACTGCCTAGTTGTGATGTTCCTTACAAAACAGGGACAGACATAAACATTAGATTAAGGATGTGAGGCAAATAGCAGAAGGTTATTTCCCATGCTCCTCATTTTAAAATGAAGCAATGAGGCAATAAGTCACTGAAAAGGGTAAGACCCAGACAAGTGAGTGTCCCATCAGTAAATCCTTTCCTGCTTAACAGAACATTTGTTTTCCCACTAAAGAGTAATTTAATTTTCATTACAAATGTTCACTCTGGTAAAACGTCTCACAATGTTTAAAACCTTCATCTTTGGTTTCATGGCTTATTTAGACACTTCAAATTTGTCTGAATGGAGCACTGAATATAGGCAAGACTGATAAATCTAATCTGTTATCTTCTCATTATTTTTATAATATTAATTCTTTCTTATATCACAGCATCTATCAGACACAGTTTTTAACATCTTCTTACCATGTCCTAGATATTGAAGGCTTAATATCAACTAATTAGAGGCATAACAGACCAGACACTTTATTTATTATATTATTTTTGTTTTATCTTTAAGAATCTTGTTATAGTTAGACCTCTGAGCCAATTATTCCAGTTATATGATAAAAGCTGCCTTTTTGTAAACTCCTCTTTCTCCACAGAGAACAGTATTTGTTTTTTTTTTATGATTTTGGCAGGATGGAAGTACTACTAGAAATTTCAAAATTTTACATTAGAAATCTATGTTTTCTACAATCTATGGCATAAAATTTCTTATCTTGATCATTATCAAATGATTAATATTTCCACACAGATAACATTACTAAAGTATATACCAGTTCCCTCAATTAAAATTCATAGTATCCTTGGATCTTGGCTTAATTTTTGGAGAACAGAAGGAAAGCATACTTACATGGCTTAGATACAAATTGAAGCTTATTTATGCAAAAATTTTAAAACCTTAAAATCAACAGTGACTTAAAGTACTGAATATATTTTAAAGTATATTTTTAAAGTATGCAATAGAAATATTAAGAGATTTATTTTTTTTTAAATATCTTTGCACTGAACTTTCAGTTTGGGAAATGAGAAAAAAGTAATAAGCTGCAAGTTGCTTAGGGAAAAATTGTTCATAAGGTCAGAGAGGCTGAAGTTTTGAGGGTTTTTTTAATCAGAAACAACAACAGTATTTCCATGGATAATTAAAAGGACTTGTCATAGAATCATAGAACATGCTGAGTTCGAAGAGACCCACAAGGATCATCAAGTACAACTCCTGGCCCTGCCCATAACATCCCAAGAGTCACACCATGTGTCTGAGAGCATCGTCCAAACACTTTTTGAACTCTGTCAGGCTTGGTGCTGTGACCACTTCCATGGAGAGCCTGTTTCAGTGCCCAAACACCCTCCGGGTGACAAGCTTTTTCCTAATATCCAACCTAAACCTCCCCTCACTCAGATTCATGTCATTTCCTTGAGTCCTGTCACTGGTCACAAGACTGAAGAGATCAGTGTCTGCCCCTCCTCTTCCCCTCACGAGGAAGCTGTAACTGCAATGAGGTCTCCCTTCAGTCTCCTCTTCTCCAGGCTGAACAGAACAAGAGACCTCAGCCACCCCTCATAAGGCTTCCCTTCCAGAGCCTTCACCATCCTCATGGCCCTCCTCTGGATGCTGCGTAATAGTTTAATGTCTTAGTGTTTCAGTGGCTTGTTTTTTGAGTGGCTCCTCCTTTGGAGAGGCGAGGCGAGGCGAGGGAGAGGCGAGGGAGAGGCGAGGGAGAGGCGAGGGAGAGGCGAGGGAGAGGC
>WBMZ01007133.1:0-91656 GCA_013400975.1 Atrichornis clamosus | reverse complement strand
GGGGGGGGGGGGGGGGGGGGGGGGGGGGGGGGGGGGGGGGGGGGGGGGGGGGGGGGGGGGGGGGTGGGGGGGGGGGGGGGGGGGGGGGGTGGGGGGGAGAGCGAGGGGGGGAGAGGGGAGGCGATGAGAGGCGAGGAGAGGAGAGGAGAGGAGAGGAGAGGAGAGGAGACAACATTGTGGTCCATTGATAATTTAAATATGTTTATACATTCTTGTTTTGGTCATTTTCAGATTGCCACTCAAGTATTCTCCTGTAGCTAGAGATGGGATGGGATGTGATCCCACAGATGGCTCTGGCTGGGTGGGGCCCTTGATTGGGCAATACATGGATGCAAGGAGTTGGAGACGAGCCCTACTGCAACATCACTGACTGCCCTGTGGGCAGAGTGATTGTGTCAGGGGAGTGATTCAGGCAGCAAAGAGCAAGGATAACAATCAAGAAAGGGGTTATGGCACAGGAGACTTGAAGCCAAGACCTGACAAGCCCCAGAGACCTGAGGCCAAAAGGGAGATGGATTTCAGAGCCTGGGGCTGAGTGAAGGGTTGGCACTGCAGGGAGATCAGCACCCAGGGAAATGGTGGTCTCTGAGGAAGGCTTGTAGTCTTATGAGCAGAGAATACACATCTGTGGGCTTCAATTCAGAGCACCAGAAGGCCTAAACTCACTTTCAGGGCACAGCAGACATCTGTGGGTTGGGGCCCAGATGATGGAGATCCATGGGCAGGCACAGGTTTGTCTGTGGCTGAGCTGGAGACTGACACTCACTCAACATATCTAGGAAGGGGCTAATGGCCCCAGCTAGAACTGAAAAGGCCTTTGGCCTCATAGGTGTGGTTGGAGGCTTCAGGAGAGATTGTTCAAGATTTTTTTAGGTCCCTCAGGGCCCTGAGAGCTGTACTTATTTCCAAAGTCATTTAAAACTTTGACTCTTTGTGATTATCTTTGAAAGCAACTATATATAATATCATCAATTTTTAATCAGAATTCTCAATAGGGAGCTTTGCTCAAAAGCTGATGTGATGACACAACCTAGGGTTTTGAGATACTTCTCCAATGATTTGTTTCTATTTTGAGAGAAATTATTTGTTTGTGAAAATGTTTGTGTATGTGCATGCATGTTTATGTGTTTAGATCAATCTCTCTTGTTTTAATGCTCTTGCAAGCCTCCTTTATGACTTTAAAATGTGACATATAGTTACATATTGATCTTAATTATGCGTAATAGCAAGGCAGCATATTCAAGTGCACCAGCTGCATTCAAGCAGAATTTAATCTTGTGCTATGCCACCTAGATGGAAGTATTAGTGCAATTAAATCTACAGAATTAAATAATGAGCCATAAAGAATGCTAATTCCTTGAAAAAATTGTAAACATTAATGGCTACTGTCAGGTAGAAACCGAAAATATATATTTGATGCTCTAACCACTGAAATTATAATTCTCTGAGAATGATGAGAATCCTTACAGAGACAACATCCATAAGACATATCCAAAGGTGGTTGACTGTTAGTGAATACACACATTGTTTAAAAGGAAAAATTGAATAATTTTGTAATCTTAAACATTTGTCTACAGCTATTGTAATCTTCGGTCGTATTTTGCATGATAGCTGAACACTGATTCACGTAAATTGAGAGTATTTACAAATGCATTACAGATTCAACTTCATGTTGACAATCTGCAACATTACATGAGATAAATAATTTTAGTATTCCATTCTCTTCTGTTTTTCCAACATATAATTTAAGTAATAAATAAATGAATACTGCAATCTTTTACCCGCTACTTTTGGGATGCAGGAAAATATAATTTTAGTTATTATGCAAAATAAAGAAGCAAGTATTTTTGTATCAGACGTTATCTAAAATTATCTTTGCACATCTCAGTATATTTGCACCACATAATTTTCTGCTTTTAGTTAAGTAAGATTCAAGAACAAAATTCATAAATCAATCTGGTCTCTACGGTACTTTCCTAAAGACTATAGTATATTTAATAAAACTAAATAAAAACATTAACCATTAACTTACCATTAACACTTGCAAACTGGTCAAGAAATACAAATGTTCTGACCTAACAGAATTAATTATTGCTAAGAAATATATAGAAGTCATAAAATCAAGCTCAAGCCTTTCCTGATCAGAGACTACCAATGTGTTGAGTACAGCAGGTGCACATTTTTTTTCACTGCAACAGGTTGATCTGTGTTGTGAAACTTACATTTCTTCCTCAGTCTCTGCTTCCAAATATGTCCTACTTGATGAGAGAAAACGCCACACTGCTAAATTTTCTGGTTTTGCTGGTTTAGTGTGAACTTATCCATCTCTATATATATTAAATTAAATTACCTTTCTTGGTGTTTTTACCTGTTTCTTTACTTTATAAATTCTATATTTCATCAATACTATTGATTCAAGCAGGCACAGAATAAGAGATGAAGCAGAAAATGTCAAATAACCTGAATCTGCTGTTTCTTTAATAATCTGTTTAGAAACATTGCTGATGTATGACGTAAGTTGTAAACACTCAGAGGTTACCAATTATTTAAAAAAAAAATTAAGAAAATGAACATTTGATATTTCAGAAAAAGTTGTAGTTGGTGGAACTATTTTCCACTATTTTAAAGATAATGTATGTTGAAGTTCATTATAAACAGTGTGAGCAAGACTGCAACATTTTTTGTTCCCTTTGACTTACACAGTCCTCAGAAGTTCCCCCAAATACTTAGCATTCTCAGATAGTCCTACAAATACATGTGTACATCCTTTTTAAAATTGTATAAGGGAGGAATTATTTATGGTTCTTTCTGCCTAAATTACATTTATGAGAAATGTAGAGTGCACAAGTCTGAATCCAAAAGGGCCTTCCTTTTCATGAGAGAGCTTTGGATCTGGATCATAGCCTGGTATTGGTTTAAGTTTCAGTCACTGAGCACAGGGGCTGTCAGAGATAAAGTTTTCTCCATATCCACCAAGTGAATCTACAGCAATTTAAAGATTAAGTTAAGCAAAGGAGACTTTGACCTATACAAGAGAAATAGGATATCTTCCATAATTGTATGGAATTTCTTTTATTACGTCTTCCTTGCTCCACTTTGTGCAACATTCAGGCAGAGTTCAATACAGGAAAGAGTGAATCTGGGCTAGATCTCACTAGAGATCTCACAGAGCAAAAATGTGAACAGGGGTGATCAAAAATTGAAAAGGCATCTATGAACACAAGGGAATTACAGATTCTAATCCTGCATTTGCAAACATTCATTTATGAAATCTGAATTACACTCAAAAGTATTTATATGCATAAATTTGCAAATGACATACTAATCCACATACCAAAATAATGTCACTATATTTTAGTATTATTTACTGTTTCTAACTATTTTCCTCCTGCTTTAGACATAAGTAAAACAAATTATCCCATCTAACTCAATTGACTGATTGCAAGCATCACATAATGAATTTGGCTAGATGCATGGTGGATCACAATCTTTTGATGTGGTATTCTATGATACACAGGAACATTTTTTCAAAGCTAAAAGGGCTTTCAAGCAGAGTATTATTGCTTCATTGGATCAAAGAGAAGAAAAAGAGTACCAAAGCTGCCAATATACTGAGATTCATCTTCATTCATTTTGTGTGTTTATTTCCTTGTTTCCACAAGCAGCTCCTCCTGTTGTATGATGGCTTCTGTGGTTCTGTACAAGGTGCTCAATTCTCTGCATGTGTTGTATTCAGGTTTTAGACATTTTAGTCAATGCTCATTTTAGTATTTGAGTTTTTAAGTGACAGGCACTGCAGTGCTGTGACACTGAAGTACTTTGTGGATGAAGATATTAGATACTTAGGAGTAAGTCAATAAAAGAGAGAGTGAAGCAGTCAGACAGAAATACAAATAAATTATGCCTGGAGTTAGCTAGTCTAAATCAGGAATTATTAATACATGTTCAAACTGCTCCTCCAATATCTAAGAATGGTCTTTAAAGGAGATAATTTGGTGAACATATGGGTTTACCAAGGTCTTACCAAAGAGTGCAACTTGCCTCTCTGTTATTCTAATTAAATGATTTAACACTGGAAATATTATAGCAATATATATTCACAAATTTTATTTATGGTGTTCATACATAAAATAAGATATATGTAATTCCCTGTGATGAATACTAGCATATTTACTGGTAACAGTATTACAGATAATATGGGTTAAATTAATAATACAGCTGAATATAATGTAAAGGTTATAATTATTTTAAAATATTATATAACTTAATCTTCAACCTTTTCTTCCAGCCAATATGTAACATATGTTTCTACATATTTTATAGGACATATTCTAAGAAACAAAACAGTTCTTCCAATGTTCTGTATTTCACTGTGTGGAAAAATTTTACTAGTGAAATCTACTTTTTCATAAACTAGAAGAATTTTTTCTCCTTTCCTTCCTCATAAAGGGATGAATTATCTTTCATTCAAAATTCATAATCTCCTCAAAAGCAATATATTTTTGTAACTGTTACACAGAAATGAGGTAGTTAGCCAGTCAGTCACTAGGTCGATTGGCAAAATAGGTATTTTGCTCCTAGCAGATGCCTCTCTATCTCAATTCATCTAAATTGCCAGAGATATGGAAGTATAAGAGGATCTCTAACTCATAGACATGAGTGAAAAATGCTTGTTTTGCTATGCTAGAAAACTATTTATCATGAACACCATTTTTATATGCTGATAATGTCAAAGCAGAATCCCTGGTGTGACAGAAACTGTGCTCTAGTGACAGCTGTGCAACAAGCAGTAATTGAACATATTTAAAAATCCATCCCATGTACTGAACAGATTTCAATGTCTGCTTTGTTTAAGGTCCACTGAGTTGTGAAATGGTTGCTTCATTCACACAGATGTTAATATCTCCAGGCTCTTCTTTGTTGTTCCTCATTTGCATACTTGCAGTAAGTTTGCTGCTCATGAAGTCAGGCACAGCTACTTGTCACTACTCTCTCTTAGGATAATGCATCTTGAAGACAAAATACAAGAAACTGTAATTACACCTCATTAAGATTTGAGGAGAAAAATATTAAGAAACATACCAATAGGTGTTCAGTCACCAATGCTTCATTACTTTCTTTACTGTTTAAATACCTGGCTCTGATGAATATAAATTACTTAGGGAAAACAATACAGTTTTGAACCAGTTTAAGATCCTCTCTTTGTCTATTCATCTATAAACACATTCTGAAGTAATGATCCAACAAGATATTGGAATTTTACATGATTATTAAATGCTTTACTTGGTCATTCCATGGCAAAAATTGAAGTTTCATTTAGTTTTATCTGTTCTTTGAGAATCACAACATGCTTCTGAATAATCAAAAAAAAAATCAGTGAACAAAAGTCACAGATAAACTAATTAGTAAATAACAAAAATATCACAAATGTGGTTGTTGACTGGCTAAAAATTGCAGGCGGTAAATTCTAATGTCAGTGACTATTCACCTCTGAAGTAAATTATATACCAGTTAATCCTATATCATTGCCAGCAGGTCAAGGGAGATGATCCTGCCACTCTACCAGTGAGACCTTATCTGGAGTGTTGTGTCCTGAGTCCTGGGCTCCTTAGTACAAGAGAAACATGGAGATCCTGAAGCAGGTCCTGTTGAGAGCTACAAAGATGATTAAGGGACAGGAGCATCTCTTATGAGGAAAAGCTGAGTGAGTTGTGCTTGTTCAGCCTCAAGAAAAGATGACTAAGAGGGGGCCTCATCAACACATATAAGTATCAGAAGGGAGGATGCCAAGAGGATGGATCCAGGCTCTTCTTGGTAGTGACGAGCAATAGGACGAGAAGTGACAGACAGAAGTTGCAACACAGGAAGTTAAACCTGCACATGAGGAAGAACCTGAACGTCTTTACTGTGAGAGTGACTGAGCACTGGAACAGGCTGCCCAGAACGATTGTGGAGTCTTGTTTCCTGGATATATTCCACAACCATCTGGACACAATCCTGAGCAATGTACTCTAGGGAAACCTACCTGAGAACAGAGGCTGGACTAGATAACTTCCAGTGGTCCTTTCCAACCTTACCTATTCTGGGATTCTGTGATTCTGTGATCAATACCACATGCTTAGGTGTTTAGGGAAAAAGAATAATTTGCCTTTACAGAGCATAACAGAAAAACACAATCAGATCATACTAACCTTGTCACATTTTTTTGTTATCATTAAGAAAATGTCAAAAAACTCCATGCATATTAGACTTGCTACAGTGATATAACAGCTCTAAACAGATTTGAGTTTCATGAGGTTTTTATACTTGTTTATAGATCCCCGAATCACTGTTGCTGTAACAGTTTCTCTTCAATTTTTGAAAATTCTTCATGTTACAAAAACCTTTAATCTAGAATTACTATACTTATATCTTACAGGTTCTCAGCAAACTTATATTTATTTTGACAGTTACTGGTAGACTAGAAATGTTATATTCTAGTGTGATGAGTTGACCCTGCCTATCTTTCAAGCACTCACCCTGTTGCTCTCTCATTCCTTTACTTCAAAAGGACAGGGGAGAAAGTAAGATGAAAAAGTTTGTGGGTTGAGCTAGAGACAGGGAGATCAGTTTTCATCAGTTAACATCACAGGAAAAACAAACTTGAGAAGGATTAATCTAATTTATTGCCAAATAGATTTGAAGAGAGAAAAACAAAGACAAAAATTAAACAATCTCATTTCCTTCTTTCTCCATTTCCTTTTTCCCCAGTCTCAGTAACACTTCTCCATTCCAGAGTTCTCTACCTCCTCCTCACCTCAAAGAGGTGCAGGTAATATGGGAGTGGTGGTCAGTCCATAAAAATTTTTCTCTGCCAATCTTTCCACCTCACACTTTTCCTCTCATCCACTGTCAGTCTTTCCCACAGGCTACAGTCCTACAGGAAATGTTCACATCTTCTAGTGTCAGTGGTTCATGGTTGTCCTCAGAGAGTAGCACCCCTCAGCCAACACTTTGTCACTTGCATCCAATAAATACAACCTGAAAATTAATTTTACCCGTATTGCTTTCTCATGGGCATTTACTTTAAAACTTATTCCACCTACAAATGGAAATTTATGAGGTAGTATAAACCTAGTGTTCTGCTACTTACAGCTGAAGACTGAGATAGCACCCTACTAGGTTAAAAGTACTTTTGCCTTCAGTGAAAAGTTGGGGCACTGACTATAATAAAATGGATAAGGTTAATTGCCAATTACATGGTAATAGCTTAGAGGGTTTTCTGCTAAAAACTGTATTTTGTTAACCTGAGAAAATGATGTTTGTCGAAGTTATTTTGCTCATAGCATGGGTGGCAGCTGTGCCCAGCTTTCTAAGAGTAAGGAAATTACCACAATTTGCAACACTGAAGAATCTGAAATTTTGGACTTTCTAGGAGGATTTGTATTTGGAGTGGGGGGCATGTTGGTGGTTGAATTGTTTTTGGGGGTTCTTGTTTTATCTTTTAGCAAGAGAGGTTTGGGAAATCTGACTGTTATAAAATGGAATCTGAACTTATATGCATTTCCACTTCATTCTAAAAATCTCACGAGGTATACTTTTATTCTGGTATTCTTTTACCAGAGGGTTTACAAGTTAGGGCAAATAGCAAATAGCAACATATATGCACGGGGATTATGTAAGCTACCATGGTGACAGTCAGCACAAAACAGGTTAATGGGACCTGCCAAATGAGAATACAACTAGCAAAAGCATCTAATGGCACACCAGATAATGGTGATTAACGGGACAGTGGCAGGTATGATCAACAAGGTGTACATTAAGCAGGGGTGGCTACTGGAGAAAAAAAAAGAAAAAAAGTCAAGATCAGCAGTAATTCATGTGAAACATAACTCTCCAAATTACCTCCAACAGAGAGGGGTTGGAGAAACCTGAAAATTCAGCAGTATTGTAAGAAAAAAGTGTGTACTTATATGAAGAGACAGAACAAGTTGTTTTATCAGTCACTTAAGTAGAGGTTAAGGATGCAGATGTTGATTAGCACCATTACAAGATGAACGACTCTTTTGGGGTGCTTTTTTTTAACTATTAATGATATTATTGAAAGGAATTCAGATGCAGTTTAAGACACCAGAATTAAAGGGTCTACACCCTATATGTATAAGCAGAATCTAAGACCTGCTTAATGCTTTAAAATCTCAAAAGATATAAGTTTTGATTTACTTAAACACACATCAACTGTATTACTCAAGCAACATTTAGCACATTTTGAGATGCCTTACAACCTTTTACTATCCTTCTTGTTGCTGCTTGGGGCATGAATCTCCTCTATCCTACTTACCTTCTTTGTGTAGCTGTTGCCAGTGGGACAGAGCATTTCAGGTAGTGTTAGATACCTATGTTTATCTCCTAGTTGATATATTCAATGAAGCTAGGAGGAGGAATTTGACTCCTCTTGAAGCAGATCTTTAGTGTCTCAGATCTCAGACTTCTGAATGGAGCTGACAGCTGTGACACAGAATCCACACACTTTCATGTACTGTCATGCACTTTCATGTACTTTCATGTACTTTCATGTACTAGAAAGGTAGCTGGTTGCCAACTGGGTTATTCTGTGGTGTGTCAAATGACACAAAATGTCTGTTTTAGCCTAAGACCAAATGCAGTGTTGTGTCCATTCCCTAAAATGGGAATTAAGACGTTTAGCTGACAGACAGAACCTTCATATAGATATCTAGATTTAAGTGACTTACTATCAAATGCATTCCTAGTCAATAGGCTAGATTTCTTTGCTTTACCACAGTTGTCTAATGCCTTTTCAGACATCAAAGGTTATGTAGCCTAGCAACCACCTGACACTCCAGATAGGGCATGGGTCCCCTGCAAACCTCCTATGCCATAGCAGACTTCCCCATACAGAAATCTTGAATACCTGTGAGATGTAAACAGCACTAAGTTCTTGTGTTCTCAGGTTTAGGTAATTAAATCAAGCTTATAATTTTTTTCCTTCCCCATAATTTTCCCCATATATTAATTGTGTATTCAGATAGCTCAATTTACTTAATTTCAGTTTTCTGGGGAGATGTGGAACAATACTTTGCTATACATTTTTACGGAAGGGCTCTTGAATTTTATCCAAGCTCCATTGCTGTTAAAAACTGCAGCAGTCACAATGAATAGAGTAGAGAAGAAGCTCCTCATACCTTACAATTATTAGTGATTGTCAATGATTCTATCCTTATATTAACATTTTCTGATGTGAAAAAAAAAACCAGAAAAAGTAATGAAGAATTATTCTTCACTTAACCTCCTTCACAATTAGAGACAAGAAAGACTGAAGAGAATGGAGTTTACCAGAAGAATAGACAGCCTAGTCCAGAAAAATCCAGAAAAGAGGATAAATATAGATTAGCTTCTTTAAGCCAGGAAACATTGTCTGTTAATTCTGTAAAGTTTCAAGTCTTTTCCCTCTGATTAACAAAAATGTGCCTTTATATATACTACTCAAGTGCACTGAAGAACATTCCATTTTCCACCTAGTCAGTGACATTTACTTGGCTATAACATCCTGGCTCCCTCATGTTTTGTAGCCTTGTTACCAACATGATTCAAAAGGCCTAGACACAGACTTATTCTCCAAGCCATCTTCAATTATCTTTGAATTTTACTGGCCTGATGTATGACTTTGCTATACATGAAACTTTTGCATGTGAAAGATGTTGTGTGCTGCTCTTCTCCACTATCACCACTGCATTATTTTTAGAGTTGTGGGGTTTTTGAGGGGGGAGGTTGAGGGGTTTTTTTGGTGGGACTTTTTTGTTTGCTTGTTTGTTTTGGTGTGTTTGGGGTTTGAGGGAGGGGAATTGTTGTTTTTTGGTTGTTTTGGGGGTTGTTTAGTTTTAACTAGTATTTCCTAATGATACTCGCTCCAAAAGGTCAGGATCCATTTTATAGAATGATGTACAGGGGCAGCCTCCATGTAATATTATTTGGTATGATGAACATTCCCTAACCAATTTGGATTTACTTCTTGTCTTTCTAAGGGCCAATCACAATTTATCAGATTGATTCATTGCCCTCATCCTTCACTGACTCTCCATAATGACATCCACATGATCCAATACATTTTTCTGATTGCTTAAGTTCACATCACTTTAAACTGCTAGCACCTTTTTTTTTTTCCCTGCTGAAAAACATGTGAAACCACTAAAGAGAACAGGTTCTTAAAGAGCTGCAAGAAATAAAGTTGCAGCAATGTTGTTTGCTTCAGTCAAGCTATTGACAGGGCTTAAAATAAAATCGGTTTAGCAAATCAAAAATGTTATTAACCACATCAAGTCCAAATCATTCTAATCTGTGTAACTCCCTCTCCCTACAAAAAGCTAATGTGAATTAAAAAGATGAAATGTCTAATTCTTCTTCTAATTAAATCACAGAATTGGAAATAGTCTCACTTGTGGTTTTTTGAGATGTATGCATGTAAATCTAATCCACAGTTGTCATATAGTGTTAAAAACAGCAGACACCTCTTTAGTATGTACAAAATATAAACATTGAATGGGAAAACTAAAGGCTTGAAAAAGTACAAAAATATAATTTGAAACAGAGCATTTAAATATTAAGTTACAATAGCATTTAAAAATGGAAAGAATGTTTTATTGAAGGAGCTGCCAGTCTGTTAAAGTTTGAGAACTTTTATACAAATAATTGGCAGTAAAATTATTATTTTTTTTCGATTTTCATGTAGGCATAAGAGTTAGCCTAAATCATTACAATGTCATCTGCAATAAGACTCCCCAGTGGAAAATAACAGACATTCTCAGGAGGCTATTGCCATTACTGATGCTTCCATAAGGCTTCGCTGAGACCAACAAAAACATGGATAATAATTGCCTAGTACATCTCTGAATTATATCTTATTAGTATCTACGTCACTCATTTCAAGACTTAAATGGATCAGTCACCACCTCTTGCTTCTTCCACCACTGTTTATCACATTAAACAATGACATCAAAATACTGTTATAGGTAATAGAAAATGGTATAAAGGTTACAAAATCAGCCCCATCTCACTTTCCTGCGCTTTTTTGGTGGTTTTGTTTTGCTGCATGTTTGTTGAGTGCTTCAAGTGGGATCTATATAATTAAGTTTTCTATATGTTAGTCTTCTTTGAACTCTGGAAAGATATAGATATATTTCAAGTGAAATTTAACACATCTTGAAAAGGAATTTTAGAAAGTTATAAAAAAAGATCGGTCATTTGGTAGGAATTTTTAACTTAGGTGAAGTTAAGCAAAGTGGCTTATTTTCAGGTAGCTAAAACTGTAAGTGAAGCCTAGTCTTCATTCTTTAATTCTAAACCTTTGAAAATTAAGGGCAATTGTCTCTATCTTAACAGGAAAACTGGCTAGCACATACAGCCCACTCTTCAGTCTCTAACAATTTAAGGAAATGTAGCAAGTAGAACTTATGTGACTAATCTAATTTACTATTTTCATGTTTTTGTATTCTTTAATTCTTCTGAAGCAAATATATGAGCAATGACCTGTCTCTCTATTGTTCTTCAGCTACAGTCAATCTCAATTAACAGATCATTTTTTAATAGTTTGCTGTATTGAAGCATTACTATTCACTTTATTTTTTTTAAGCTATTTTGAGTTATTTCTGTCATACTCCTATCATGCATTTTATCTACCAACTAGATCCTAGAGATTCCATTGACTGTACAAGTCAAGAACCATAAGTGGTAGAGGGAGTAATTGCTACATTTTTTTCTCCTGCACAGTATTACTGCTGGGAGCTGTCTATTTTTTCTGTGGCCCACTGGTAGCTGCTAAAATTTATGATGCAAAATAAATTGTGCCCTCTAGAAAACACCAGTAGTGGTGGTGGTGTTTTTGTTTTGGTTGGTTTGTTTGTTTCTAGGGTTTATTGTTTTTGTTCTTGCTGTTCAGTTTCTTTTATTAGTTAAAATCATTATTCATATATTTTAAAGAAGGTTTTCTCAGATTTAAACAAATGAATAATTTTCCTTTACGCAAGTTTCAAGTCACCTCAAGGTTTGTAATAGGCAGGTCAAAGTATGCTTAAATTCCCAGTGACATACTGAACAAAAGAAAGTTTAAGTGGGTAGGTGCGAGAAGTGTGGTGATTTATCTTGCCTGTCTTCCAGCACGTACAAACAAGATCTCCAATGCAAGCAGTTTGCTAGATTTTTTTATAATTCATGGACAGAAAAAGTTCCCTCTGTAGGGCAACTCACTTACATGTATGACATCAATCTTAAAGGGAGATGAACTGCCTCTGGAAATGCCTATTTCCTTTCATGGATCATAAAGAGAGCTTAGATGACTAGTTCATCCCGAACACTTAACTTCTAGCTAGAAGAAATTAGATGAAGTGAATCCAGGACATAACATTTAACTGAAATACAAAACAATGACTGGTGATATTTTAATATTAGTTTCATGAGAAAGATTAGAAATTTGACAATTTCAACAAAATATGTAATAAATACAAATTAAATTCAGGCTTTACGCTTTCATCTGTCCACATGAAGCTGTTTTATGCTATTTGAGATGTGATATGATACCAGAGGTATTTTTAGAGTCTGAAAAATTAGACAAGATTTAAAGAAAACCTGCATTTGTCTGAACTGGCATCTATAGACCTCTTAAAATGTAATAAAATATTTCAAACAGAAGTAGTACACTTATGTTTGTACAATTGAAAGCAGACACTAACAAGCCCTAGACTCCAACACACAGTAAAACAAGCAAGCACGGTGACCAATCTAATGACCCTACCAATTAAAAACTGAAGAACTGTAATTATAAACATAGTCAGGCAAACTCCAATCAAGGGTATTATTCTCTGGAGCCCCATAAGACCGACACCAGGTGCCAAGAAGAGAGCATTGGGTGGTCTCCGTGGACCCACCCAGCTGCTCACTCAGTCCTCTCCCCCATAGGACAGGGAGATAACTGAAGGAAGATGAAAAGACTCATAGACTATGTTAACAGGTGAAGTAAAAGGTATACACACAAACAAATAATAGATTAAAAAATTAAAATAATTTATTCACTGCTTTCCATTGACTGGCAGATGTTTAATGACTCCTTAGAAAACATGGCATGTGCATGTACAACAATTTCTTGGGCAGACAAGTGCCATAACCACTAACATCCCTGTCTGCTCCTCCTTTTCTTGAACTTTTATTGTTGACCACAACATAATTTAACATGGAATATTTCTTGAGTAAATTTAGATCAGCTGACCCAGCAGTGCCCCTCCCACCTTCTTGCCCATGCCCAGACTACTCATTGTGTGGGGAAAATTATACAGCTTGGCACTGTGCAAGCGTTGTTCAACAGCAGGTTGGCAATAAGATCATCCAATCTAACTCCACTTCTAAAGCAGAGTCAGGTGAAGCATGTTGCCCAGGACTGTGCCCTGGTGGGCACGGATGGAGATTTTACAGCCTCTTTGCACAACCTATGCAGTTTGACTACTTTCACACTAAAATAAAAGCATTTTATGTTCAGATGAAATTATTTCTTGTGTTTTCTATCAGCTCTTGCTCTAGTAGTGAACACTACTGAGAAGAGCCTGTCTCCTTCTTTTTCATTCCCTAGCAGCCAGTATTTATACATGCTGATAAAATCCCTGCTGAGCCTTCTGTTTTCCAGAGCACAGTCCAAGTTCTCTCAGCCTCTGTTCATCCTATCCCATCATCAGGGTGGTGATGTCAGTGAAGATGTCAAATAATATTTACTCCAGTAACAATCCTTTATAATCAGCTGCCAAATGACCTTGGAAGTACTAACTGTCCTTTCAGATCAGAAGGTCCATAGTCCATTTTTCAGCTTTCAGGTCTGTGCTCCGCCACTTTGGCTGTAAGTATCCAATTTATATCTTGCCAGTTTTTCTAGGAGGAAGCAAGCTGAGGAAAATGGTGTTGAAAGATTTGATGAGTCTAGTTAAACAAAATCCTCTGCTCTTCTGATATGGATAGAAAAATGTACCTTTGTTGTAGAAGGTGATCAGGTTAGTCAGGCCTAATTTGCCTTTAGTAAGTCTGTACTGGCTTTTCCCAACCACTTCCTGCATTTGGTTTGTAATAGTTTATAAGATAACTTGTTTCATTACTTTGCCAGCGGCTGAAGCAAGAACAAAAAAACAGAACAAAAAAACCCAATTACTCCAAAAACACAAATAGAAATGGAATGGGATAAGAATCTGATTAAGTTAAAGCTATTTAACTTATTAAATTCCATAAAAATAATTCTCATTATTTTTCTTGTATTTTTATCTTATTTTTTCATCAACCGAGCCATTTGCATAAATATGTGATTATTAACTTTAAAATCATCGAGTGAGTCACGTAGATTGACCTTTTAATTGCTACTGTTCATCTCAAAATAGGTTTCATTAAAACCAAAGAGTAGGTCTATAATTCACCAATGTGAAGTACTAAAGAATTCACACTGGCTCAATTTTGGCAATTAAATGGATTTTATTTTATTGTGTGAATTCTAAAATATAATATATATGATTAATTTGCCTTTATGACATTTTTAAATCATTCATTTGGCTCCTATGTAATTGCTGTGCCCAAGTAATCTCAGGAAAAAAAAAAAAGATTAATCTTTAGAGAATCAATTTCTGATAAAAAAGAAGGCTGCTTCAGGATTGCTTTACTGTCCCTAAAGTAAAGCTGTTCATCTAAGTAGAGGCAGCATTCGGAATCCTGCTTCTCCCTTAGAACACTAAGGCTATTAATTTCTGAATACTGCAAGCCATATAATCAATGAAAGATAAAATATTTCGGCCTAGTCATAGCAAGAATGCTGTGCATGATTACAGAAGTTGCAGAGTTAGGAAATGAGGAAATACATATATCATATATCTTAATTATTGCTTTTTATCCATAAGCAGGTGAAAAAAATTAATATTCTAAGTTTCTCAGCTGTCTATAATTTTGCAAAAACTAGAAAAATAATATTTCCTTTAATATTAGTATGAACTTTTGTAATTTGACGTTCAGGCAAGGGTGTGTTTGCACTACATCTAATAGTATACTTTCAGGATGTTACTTTGCTGTCATATCAAATTCTTTAATGTGTCAAAATTTAGAAATTCTGCAGTATTATGCTATTCACACTTATTCGAAGGAAGCTAGAGAGTGACTCATGATAAATAATTGTGTCAAATTTTAGACACTTTATCCTCTTGCTAAGCTTTTGTTTCCCAAATCAGAAATTATTGTCCCCATACACTGTTTGGGCAAAGATGAGTGCTTAAAAAAATATTATCGAACACTTCCCCCTCTGAAAGTTAACATAAACTCCAGCAAGATCCACTTGTATTTATTTATCAGGAAACTCTGAGTGCAGAGATGTGTTGTAAGTCCTACACCTCTATGGCCCTTAGTCCTCAATATTCCTACTAGAGGTGCTGTCCAAGAGCTCAGGATCAGAAACAGAAAATCTTCTGGATATCTATCCGCACTTGGTTTTAAAACTAACAGAGTAAGACTCATCTTTTCGTATTAAAACACAGCTGAACTATAAATGTGGGAATAACTAACAAGTTTCTATGTATTTTAATATTTGAAGTGAGCCTGGTGAGCCTGGAAAGAATCAAAGTCAAGATCCCGAATTTTGCGAGAGGACATTCAGGAGTTTAAGGAGCTGGTGAATGAGAGCCCCTAGATAACTCTCCTTATGGACAGAGGGGCTGAGCAGAGCTGGCAGATATTTAAGGCCACAATGCTTAGAGTATAAGAGCTTTCTATCCTGGTGTGTAGGAAATTGAGTAAGGCAGGCTGGAAACTGGCATGGCTGAGCAACAATCTCCTCTTCAAACTGAGAAGTAAATCAGTAAAGCACGGTCAGGGGAAGCAGGGATATGTGATCTGGGGACATCATCCGCAAGTGTGCAGATGGCATGAAGTTGAGCAGTGCAGTTGACATAGACAAGCTTGAGAATTGGGTTTGCGAGAACCTCATGAGGTTCAACAAATCCCAGCGCAAGGCGCTTTTCTTTGCTGTCCACCTACCACTCACAGTAGAGCAGGTATCCACACTTCAGCCCACAGAGAACTCTGCTGACCAGAGGGGCATGCCCTGAAGGAAGCTCCTGAGGGTTTACGAAGAAGCAGGTTAACGAACAGGACCTGTGGCCCATGGGAGACCCACACTGGAAAAATCAATTCCTGAAGGTTTGTACCTTAATGAAAGCACCACACTGAATCAGTTGATGAAGAACTGCATTCTGTGGGAGGGACTCAGGCTACAGAAGTCCAGGAAATACTTATTGCAAAAACTCTACTTCTCTCTGTTGAACACGTTAAACATTATAGATAAACATATTCTCCCACTTTCCCAAAACCAGCTTGAACCCTCTCAGAAAGAAAAAAAATAATTCTGTTCTTCCATATTGTCTTTGAATTCTTGTACTAGTTTACTATTGAAAAAGAGGGATAAAATATGTATATTCACATTTGTAGTTCTTCAAAGAAGACAGGAGAATTTGTGCAGAAATGTGAAGTAGAACAATGAACCAATGTAGTTTCTTTCATTTTTTCATTTATTGGGAAGTGAAATGAGAGTATATTTGTCACTGGAAGTATGTGGAAGGAATACAATTCTTCTTGCGTGTATATAGATGGAATACGCCATTAAATGTAAATGCAATGTTCAGACAATGTAAACAACAAAAGATTCAGCCCGTGAATGCAAGGAATATTTCTGAGACCAAAACAAAAAAAAATAATATTCTGATGGAAACCCTTCAGCCGTTTCCAGTTTTTTACATTCTTAGATCTAATACTGCAGAAACATCAAGAATTTTAAAATAAAGTAAGCCCCAGTAAACTTTGCAAGTTTAACTTATTAAATGACAACAGAGAGAGGAAATTCACTTGAAAAAATTTTAAGAGCAGAAATAGATTTCTGACTAATAATATTTTTTACACTGAATAATAGTATCAAACAGAAATATATGCACTATGAATATTTGTCTCTACAGATAATGGTCTTTGTTCCAAGCAAGAAACTGGTTTATACCTTTGTAATCTTTAAAATCTATCTCTTTTTGTCATTTCTTTTTTCTTACTGTAAATTAGTTGCATCATAAAGTTATGAAAAAGATACTTGTTTTCTTTCTTTACAAAGAGAACACTTAAATGACACTGAGACTAGATTCTAAATACTAGAAGCTTCTGGATTTCAGTGTACTCTTTGTGTTCTATATTCTATATAACATCCAGTCAAACCTAATAATGGTTTATGACATACAATAATATTTAAATAATTCAGTAAGCATTAATTACAGGAGTAGCCAGAATTTTCAAATTAAGTAATCACAAAATTATACAATGAAGATGTTATTTAGACTCCTGTCTGATTTTTAGTGTCTTCTTGCTCAGTTTTTTCCATTTAATCTTAACCAAGACATCTCTAAAAGACATCTAGAGAGAACATGTCTAAATTTAATTTTGGTTTAATGATAGATGTGTATTGTATGCAATCTTTAAATTCTTATTTGTTGTTCATAGTAAGAGAACAATCAAAGCAGATATCATTAAACACTGGGAATCAGTAAATGCTCTGCAAACAGTGCTTGCAGAAACAACCACATTTATCTCTTCTATCTCTTATGCTTTAATGGACTCAGACTTTGCATTTCAGTGGTTTCTACGCAGTCAGTGAGATTTATTTATCTATCTCTTCTTGGAGTTTATTTGGAGGATAAGAAGAGATATGCATTTTGGACTTCTTCAAAACTATAGTTTTTGGAACTAGAAAGTAAAATCCTTGGGTTAAAAATTACCTGGTTTCTCAGGTCCAGTTTTGGGGTGTTTGTTAGTTTGTTTCCTTGGGGTTTTTTTTTCTGCATTTGTTTGTTGGGCTTTTTTGGGGAGGAGGAGGAACAAGGAGGGAATTTTTCTTGATTTTGTTTGGGCTTGGGGTTTTTTTGTGTTTATTTTCCAAACAAGTCACATTCATGTAAGGATTACAATAGCAGCATATTCAGTGGACCAATGCATACCAACTAAGCCATTAATTTTTTGATAGATTGCAGTGTTGGCTACATGAATACACAGTGATGTTTTATGGGCTTTCTATACACTGTAAAATGTATACGACTTTTCAGATAATAGATGTTGCATATTGCTATTCGTAAAGGATTTTTTTTTCATTCTGTTAGTCACTATACACTTCCACTGCTGCTTTTCAGTAGAGGGTTTTTTGATTATTGGTTGGGAAGTCATAGTATGTGTAAATAAGAGCAAAGAGTCCTTTGTCCCAAGGATTTTAAAGTGTGCTTTCTCCTATCAGGCACATTGTCCTTTGAGAGTGAATTTTGGCTTTAATTTTTAAATTATAACCTGAAAACAGGAATTTGATGTCTGCCAGAATAAATATTAAAATATATATCTAGGACAAAAATAGCGCATTTGTAGAAGTATCCTTTTTCTTCTGGTGTGTTATCGTACATGCAAGTGTATACACTTTGAACAGTCCCCACCAGATAAAAGGTAGGTACCATAGAACATATTTTTGACACTCATCTGTTAGCTAAAGATGCTAAATGCTAAAATTGAACTGGATCGCAATACTATTACTGATAAAGACAACACCACACAACACAAATTTAGGGAATATACATAAAAACAGATTTTAGCCTATCCTCACAGATTTGCATGACTACAGAAATATATTCTGACATATGATAGAAAGTTCATAAACAGTTATGTAGCATTTCATCAACAGTGTGAAAATAAATACATTATTTTTTCAATGGTTTTAAATTTAAGGAATAAACAAGTATAAAAGTCATGTTAACAATTCAGAAGGAAATTAAACTCCAGTATTATGTAGAGGTTTTGAAAAGCCAGGTGATGCCAGTAGTTCATAAAAACAATTTTTCATTAATAATAATAATTAAAAAGGATAAGGAAAAAGGCAGTAAAATAATTTCAAGATATGTGTAGCTTGAAGGAGGTAATAGGAATGAGTATTCTCAGAAGCATGTAGTGAGTTCACAAAGGCAAACACTGAAATGTGGTCACAGGATTTAAAGATTTTGGGCTGTGCTGTCATTCAGGGAGATCTGGACAGGATAGAGTTGATTGTAGAGGAACTGTCTGAAGTTCAACAAAAGTTGGTGCAGAGTCCTGCATCTGGGGAAGAATAACCCCCTGCACCAGCACAAGCTGACCTGCTGGAAAGCAGCTCTGAAGAGAAAAACCCAGGGGTCCTGGTGGATGACAAGCTGTCCATGATTAAGTAGTGTGTTCTTGTGACCAAGAAGGCCAACAAAACCCTGGAATGCATTAGGAAGAGCATTGCCAGCAGGTCGAGGGAGGTGATCCTGCCCCTCTACTCAGCCCTGGTGAGGCCACATCTGGAGTACTGTGTTCTGATCTGGGCTCTTCGGTACAAGACATGGAACTCCTGGAGAGGGTCTAGTTAAGGGCAATGAAGATGGTTAGGGGACTGGAATATCTGTTATGAGAGTTCCCTCTATATATGTGGAAAAATTTCTTTACTGTGAGAGTGATTGAGCACTGACACAGGCTGACCAGAGAGGTTATGGAGTGTCCTTCTCTGAAGATACTCAAAACCTGTCTAGACATGATTCTATGCAACCTGATCTAGGTGAACCTTCTTTAGCAGGGGGGTTGGACTAGATGATCTCCAGAGGTTCCTCCCAATCCTCCAATGTATGATTCTATGCTTTGAAAAACAGACTGCCCAGTTTTATGACTAGCAATAATCAGTCACACGTACTAAAATACAAGCAATCACTTTTGAAGTGTTGGGGTATAGCTTAGTCTCTGAATTGTTGAGAAAAGATCTTTCCCTGTAGCATAACAGTACAGGATTGACGAGACGCATCATGGGACTTGCGGAGTTCTTTTGAAATATCAGGATATTGTACTTCATGGAACTTCACTGAATCAATGACATACTATAATACTCGAGAAAATAAATCGTGTGTTTTAGAACATTTGCATATATACAGAACTGTGGTAAAATGTTCTCCCAGCTGCAAAAACAGACAAGTAAACTCCTTTAAATTCACAGCCTTACCATGCCAGCTAGATTCATGATGAAGGCTGAACATAAAGGAGACATTAACATTGTGCAGCAGAGCTGATGAGAAATTTAATTCCAGATATTGTGTTACATAAAGAAAAAGATTATAGAAGACACCAAAACAGCAATATGTTATATAAGAAATTAAATTATATTAATGTCATTTTTCTGTAAATGTATATAGTTAAATCTTTTCTCTCTTATCTTTTTAATCTCCTATGTTTTAATGAAACAAATAATAAAATAATATTTTCATGAGAAAGGAGATTTTTTCTATTGTAAAATTAGTGTCAGAATGTATTTTAAAATATTCCAAAATATTTATTCATTTGGGTAGAACTGGTGGAATAGTAATAAATTTAAAAAAAAATAAAATAGTGTTTAAGGAATTTTTATTTCTAAGATATATTTATTGTGATATGATTTTAATGTTCAAGCTCACACATTTCAAGCAATTAAAATACCTGAATATTAAATAAGACCTTTTATTTTTTTCTTTTTAAGATTAAACAAAACATTTCAGATTAGGCTAACCAAGACATTTGTAATTTTTTAAATTAAAAATGGGAACTAAATAAGAAATATTTCTGAGTAAAATCAACAATTTTGTAATATTTAATTTTTTGTTTTGCTTTTAAACAAAAAAAATAGTTAATATTTGAATTCAGAATACAACTGTGTTACTGCATTTTTAATTAGGTGGTAGGTGGGAATGTTATGAGGGTATAGGGAAAGGAAATTCTTTCATAAATATGTAGCTAATGATGAGGACTTTAATTTTGTCCCATAAATAGTGAATCTCAAGGTTACGTGGAAGATTGCTCAAGTGCAAACATTGGCATTTGTGCTGGCTGAAGTGTGCTCTGCGGTGCAGCGTTCACACATCATACTGTGACCTGGACATGATGAAGACATAAATCACTACGGCAGGATAACATGCAGACACCTGGCCTAGAAGAGCAGGGTGTGGAGTGGGGATCACCCAAGAAGAGCAAGTTTAGAAAACACAGTCATTAGAGACTGAAGCATTCTGGAGCTGTGAGCCAATTCTCCATGGCTTAGAGTAAAATGGGTTGTGAGCTAGACTCTATTCTTGGCACACTTGTTCTGCCATTTCTTTTGAACTAGTTAGCAGTGTTAATGATTCAGAAGTTCGATAATGACGAAAAGATTTGGTTTTTTCTCTCTACATATGCAGTCTAGGATGCAATCTGACTATCATAATTGATGGAATAGCTTCTCAAACTGTGTGTTGACAAATACACTCAATTTCAAGATGAGAATATTCCAGCATGTGGACTCTAATGACTCTAACTAGATTTTTTTTTCTCTCTCTTTCCTCAGTGGGAGTACTCAGAAGGGGAAGGGGAAAGCAGGTATCATGTTTGAAAATAAATATATATGCTAACTGAGAAATTTCCAATGAAACTACAAGACTGAGTTATGCCCAGCTGTGCAGAACGAATAATTTGACAGAAGGAAAAATGAGTTCCAAACCAATATTTTTCTACATCTCACTGCAGTGCTAGCTCCTCTTATATACACAGTGAATAAATGTTTCTTCTTCTCTGTCTGGAATTGTAGGGAAGACTGGACCATGAACTCAGATGCTCTATAGCCAGCATATAAATATATGATGAATATTTAAACTGTGAGCTTTATCAAGTTCCTAAGGGGTTCTTGAAGAGAAAGGTGACGATGCTGGCTGTTGAAGTACTCTTTCTTTCACAGGTGTATTTGGTATTAGGAGTAATAATATAGAGAAGAGTGGAATAAACATGAGCAACAGCACAAACTATCAAAACATTAGTTAAGGATCTTAGTTCAACAAATAACTCAATAATTCTTGATTCACTGAAGAACTTTCCCAACAACTTAACTACAAAAACCGTACTTATGTTCCATAGAAGTTAGTAGCAATTAACTACATGATTTATGATAAGAATCTCTCGGGTTTTTGAAGAATAGGGACTCTTTTCAGAAATAAGAACTTTTTCAATAAAATAGTGGCTGAATGAAGAAGTCTGGGAATCACATTTGACAGGGAGGAACAAAATTTTAATATGTTCAAGAAAGTTTGTTAATGGAGATTCATTTTATGATTGATTTAAAGTTTCTGGGGTCCAACCATGTTCCATTTGTTGAAGGAGAGAATAACGACATACTATTTATCTATGTTTAAATTCATGGAAATAAGACCTAAACATATTCAGTATAAATCATGGTAAACTGGCAGGGTGAAAATCACAGAGAGTATTTTTCAGATCATTCTGCTTCAGACCGATCATTAAGCTGACACACTTTTCATTTCAGGTTTGTATTTTTAAATACTTACAGCAGCTGTGTGCTAGAGATTTATGGATTCTAATTTTCACTATATTGTGAATAACGAGCATTGAATATTTAATATTTTTGTATATCATTCTCCGTCATACTTTATAGAGATAAAAAAAAGAGAAATACAGATTGTCTTTTTCATTTTCAGTCTTCATTTCCATCAAGTTGTTCTCAAAAGGCAGATAGTATTCAAGAAGTGATGGGTGTTTAGAAAAAAAAAAACATAACCAAATAAACATTGAAAGTCTGTTGCTGTTTTATAAAAATGAAATCAACTTTTCAGTAAAAGTTATCATATTTTTAAATGCATTTATTCATCACTAATGTAGGAAATGTATTAAAATGAAGTATTACACTGGCATACACGATGATAAATAAGGTATATTTTGAAATTATCCTAAATAGTTATTGTGATAAAACCATGGTAAAAAAACCCTAAACAAACAAATCACCAACCAAAAAAACAAGGAGAAAATCAGTGGGCTGAAACAATGGATCAGCATGTAGATCTTAACATTTTTTAGCTGTCTGCTTCATTTCTTCAAGGGTTAACACAGAGGTTTTTTATTCATTGTGTAATCTGCCTGTTTCTAGAGTGTTACAGTCCTGTTTGATCTTATCTAAAATACTAGATAGAAGTAAAAGAAATAAAGTATATGCTTGAATAATCAGAGGTAAAAAGCAACTCACAGAGAAAGGAAAGACTGTTTAGAAGGGACAGATATTCTGCAACATTATTTCTGATCAGCATGCTTTTCTGTTATTCTTTAATTACTTAGATATTAGGAGTTTAGTATCCTGGAAAAAGAAAACAAGGTAAGACAAATATAATTTTTTAATCATGTGTTCTGTGTTCAATAGTAGAGCCCAGAATATCCATTATCTAAAGAAGGTCAGAACATAAATAGGTAAAGTAAATGAGTTTTCTAGTTTATGTGTCATGCTTAATAGATAGAATAACATATTTAATAAGTGCAGATATAAACGTGGTGAGTGTACACTCATCTTGGAAGCTTTAAACAAACCAGCTATATATGTGGATATCTTTTCAATTCAGTCATTTATTTCAGAATGGCAGGGCAGCGTTATTTAGAAGAGTATTTCAGAAACAGGTCAGCATGCCTATATCTTCTCATTTCATTAAATATGAAATCAAAGTTAAAATGTTATTGAATCACAGATGCATAGGAATTTGAAAATGTAATTTGAATGGGCCAGAAGAATGTCGTGTTGCAGCTAGGACTTCTGAAAAACAGGAAAAAAGAAAGCTATCTTTTATTTGTATTGAAAATTTGTCCTAGTAGGAAATAAGAAGTGAAATCTTGAAAATTACAGTGTGCACTGTTCTACTGAAAAAAGTTAGGCAAGAAAAATGAGCTCCTTCAATATCATGCAGCAAAACAAAACTACACACAAAATAGTGTTCTTGTAAAAGAAATAGCTTTGAGGATACATACTCAGAGATAGAAGAAATCATATTCCAGTGTCACCTGAAACAGAAATTAGGATTAAAACTCTTTCCATTAAGCAGTATTCAGAGACATATTAAAAATCTCTTAGCCAAAAGCTTCCAATCTAAATAAATTTAATAGAAAAATTGGACAGGATAGGAAGTTGAAGTACAGGGGGAAGGCATGTTTAATGGACTGTCAGACAAGAGATCAAGAGCAAAATTTTGATCTTGCTGAACTGAGGATCCTCAGAAAATATCTGTACATTAAAAGCATTTGTCTATACTTCTACTATAGTAGAAAGGAGAACATATTACAAAGTAGATTAAGTGGGCCCACAGTGTATTTTCTCCTAATTCATGAAAAAAAGGAATATAAAATGACTGTGTCAGATGCTTCACATGTCTAACATGAGATGGATCTCCGACCCTCTATGACATTATTTGTTGGACAACACTCTTTCTAATAATGATGAATCACAAGACACAAAAGAAAATTAATATATAGATACTGATAGACAAGCCCAATTTTGTAAGTCCTCATTTTGTTTGCAGCAAAGAAAAATTAATATCTTATATTTCCTTGAGGTAGGTAAAAAGACCTGAGCCTTGAACTGAACTTCCTTTTCTTTTAATTATTACTCTTAAGTGGTTTCAAATATATTTTTATAGCAGTCCATTTCCAACAATATAAAAATCCTGACTGTAAATGACTTAATGAAGTAATCTCATGATTCTGATGACACGTACCTCTACAGACACACATCAAGAAGTTTATATTCACACTTTTTATTTGATCTTTCCTTGAAAATAATTCAAAAATTTAAGATAGACACATTTATTGATTTTCTTTTTCTGTGCTTGTCATGATGCTATTATGGGTCAAGTCACCAATTCAGACCTATTATAAATGCCAGTGTACATTTCTGAGATGTTGTGACAGGGAGGTGTTAAAAATCAGGTAGGCAAAGCACAAGGAATAGTCAAAGGAAGAAAAGGTTTGTTTCCCTGATTCCATATAATTTTCTGTTCATGTTCACATTCTTATATGACAGACAACATGGAGGGATTATTTTTCATTGCAAAAAATGCCTTTTTTGCCACAAAGAATAAGTTTTATAGAGCTCAATATGTTTCTAACTAAAAGTTCAAAGTTAACTCCTGTCTTCGAAAAATATTTTTAAGTATCTGCCAAAATTTCAGATTTTTCTGTTGAAAAAGTGTCTTCATAATCAAATTATTTTTCCAATAATTTTCATATTTCAAAAGAATTAAAAAACTTGAAGGAATTGGCATCATTGCAAAAAGAATCTTCCGAATTTGATATTTCTTTTCTAAACACAGTAGTTAATGGTCAAGAAGATAAAATGCTATGACAAGGCTGTTCCATTGCAAATTTTCCATTGCAGTTTAGAATGGCAAATAATTAATTAATATTTATGCATGGTCACTGCCCAAAAGTCTTATAGCACTAAGTAAAATAACGAATAATGATTTGGTAAATATAAAAATGTGGACAATATTTCTTCCCATTTTTTCACACTCTATAAAAGTGTAAGTCTCATTCTGCTGGTTGTGCAATTTGATATAATTTCAGCATTTAATCAAAGTATCATAAATTATTTTCCTTAGCACAATTTAATATTCTGGATTAAAATATTTGAATGCATCTTTCATATGCATTTCAGTGGGATTTTAAACATCAAATGTGAATTAACAACATACATACTTCTCTGGATTTTATTCTTTATAAAGCATTAAGCAAAGCCACTGTAGCAATTCAAGGTTCCAAATCTCATGAAAATTGAATGGGATTTATGTTTAGGCAGGTATCAGAAGAACAGGGGTTGTCACTATAATCTTAGTTCCCAACTATGTGGAATTCATAGCATTGAGTAAGGCACTAAAGATGAGATTCTGTTTCACTCAGAGACTACACTTTCTGTCCTATGGCAAGAATAGTTATAGTCCTTTAGTGTCTATATTTTATATCCTTAAAAATATTCCAGGCCAAAAGCTGGTTCCCTTAAACATATACGCTTGCATCATGAAGCCTTCTCTATTAAGAGAAAAGCAGTATAGGCTCTTACTTTTACTCAGAAACTTAACTTAAACAAACTGGAACACAGTCAGCTGCTCCTGAAGGATAGGACAGGGAATCATTAGACTCTTATCTCATGATGTGTTACAATGCACTGATTACCGAGCGGTCTTGCGAGGCATTAGGAAAAATTAATATGGGGTTTGTTTCCAGCTTTTTCACCCTTTTTATTAAAGATATATTGATTTTCCTTTGTCAATGGGGATTAAAAACAAGAAACTGTTCCCAGGGCTCCAGACAACTCCCTGACAATAAACAAAAATAAATAATAGAGAAGAATAAATGTGAATCTATTTTTCCACTAAACACTCTCCTCCCAGGGATACAGTCAGATTGCTAATAAATTTTCAGCGTTCAGAACTGAAAGCAGAATTAAGAAAACTGATCTGCCCTTGATTCTGCATGGACACTTATGTATGTCCATAGTTTGCAGAGAAAGACAGAAATGCACATCGGGTTATTCAGCCCACCTACAATCTGAACCATATTTCAGCTGTGTCTATTTTATATCACTGATTTTAAAATGGATCTAAGGGGACATGAATGGGAATGCTGACTTTTGAATTTATTAGAGGCAAATATATGAAAAAAACACCACACTTTTCCTTGAACAGAATGGGACACTTTCATGGAACTAGAAATTCTTACTCATCTTGATAAAAATTAGGATTAAGAATTATGATATTAAGACTAATAACACCTTCTGAGTACAAAACAAGGCAATAGTTCACATACCAACAAGGAAATAATAACAAATGGTTGAGTCTTAAATTTATACAGAATTTAGTACTTCATGGCTTAAATCTGAACATATTTTGAGGATACTTTTTTCCCTTCCCTTCCCTTCCCCTTCCCCTTCCCCTTTCCCTTCCCCTTTCCCTTTCCCTTTCCCTTTTCCTTTCCTTTTCCCTCCCCCTTCCCCCTCCCCTTCCCCTTTCCCTTCCCCTTTCCCTTTCCCTTTCCCTTTTCCTTTCCTTTTCCCTCCCCCTTCCCCCTCCCCTTCCCCTTTCCCTTCCCCTTTCCCTTTCCCTTTCCCTTTTCCTTTCCTTTTCCCTCCCCCTTCCCCCTCCCCTTCCCCTTTCCCTTCCCCTTTCCCTTTCCCTTTCCCTTTTCCTTTCCTTTTCCCTCCCCCTTCCCCCTCCCCTTCCCCTTTCCCTTCCCCTTTCCCTTTCCCTTTCCCTTTTCCTTTCCTTTTCCCTCCCCCTTCCCCCTCCCCTTCCCCTTTCCCTTCCCCTTTTCCTTTTCCTTTCTCTGTTCCTCTTTTTCCTTTCCTCATTTGTTATCAATTTTCTTCCTTCTCTTCCTTCTAGTATTTTTTTTTTAATTTGCAACATTTTTTAATTTTTTTGTAGTAACTAACTTCACTGAACTGCATGGAATATTTGTTTATATGTATCAGAGAGAAGAGGAGGAACTGAAGAGGAGGATCCGAATCTTTGCTGTGTAGAAAATATGTTCTTATTTACAATCCCTCCTAGGAGCTTTGTGTAATTTATCATTCTCCTCGGTTGTTGTGATAATGTTATAAAATGTGTTTACCATAAAAGATCTCACATAATTCCTCACATAATTCCAGTTACATGCAAGAAATAAATTTTTAGTTATTTCAGGCTTGGATTTTTAAAAAATTAATTGGCACATTCACAGATTTTGTTAGTGTGTCCCAGCAAAATTTGTATTGGTAAGAGTTTCATTTACTTATGGAACTTCCCACGATTTTATTGGCCACACAATTCTTCTACTCTGGCATGGAAACATCACTTGTAGAAAGCTTGAAAAGATGATTGATTAAGCATAGATATGAACCTGAATTTGCCTTTTTTTTTTTTTTTGCCAAGTGATACAAGGTACTTAAGAATTGACTATTAGTGTTCTGTGACATTATATCAGGTAAGAAAAAAGTCAAGCAAACCTCAAGCATGTTTAACAAGCAGTGGTTCATGCTAATAGTTTGTGCATAACTATGAGATAAATAGATACTTAAGACGCAGGAGGAAAAATAAAAGTTCGTCTCAATTTTCCCTTTATTTCAATTCACCTTAGACACAGCCATTACCATTAAGTTTATTTCTTCCAGATGATTCTTAAAAATTCCAAGAAACCCTTTATTAAAAATCCACAAAATTGTTTGTGGATTTAGAATCATAGATTCATAGAATCATTAAAGTTAGAAGAGATTTGTAAGATCACTGAGTCCAACGCGTGGAACACCTAAAAATGTTCTATGTTGAAAATATGCAAATGAGATTATATTGCTATCATACAGTGAATTAGATAATTACTGTTCGCAAGTACCAAACTTTACAATTTTTGGACTAGGCTATAGCTTGAAAACTGAACCATAAGTACAGCATGGTTGAAGATTTTATTTTAAAATAAAAGATTATCCATCAAAATATATGGTACTACTAGTAATTTGAGACTCTAACATATTGTAGAGTACAATGTATAGTCAGATATACCATACAGTGTTTTTCATTAATAGAAAGTGGATGTGAAAGGGAGGCAGCCAGGACTTTTTTATATAGATCTTTACATGAATTTTACATTGGCATTGAAAACTACTAAAGATGCCCAGGATGAAAAGAAATCTTTTTTTTTTTTTTTAATTTGCATTGTCAGGTGATTTTTTGGGTAAAATAATATTTATGGATGCATGGAGTATGAATGTATATTTTAGGTGACAAAATAATTTTCTGGCTCTGGGAGATTAATTCACAGGCAATGGAGGTAGAGTCTTCCATAAACACCATAATATTTTCTATTTCTCTGATATTTAAAAAAAGAGATTAAAAATCTATGCAAAGAACTTTAATTATGTTTTTATCAAATGTGTTCCTGTTAAAGTCATTACTGAAATATTTTCCATCCTAGAAGAAATCAACTCCAGTTTAAAGTGCAACTGCATGATAAAGCTTTTCAAGAGAAATAGAATCGTGAATTTATACAGAATTTTACTTCTTCCAGTTAAAACTAAGTAAAATAAATCATGTTATTTCTAAAACGGTATTTTAGTAAAAGTAAATCATACCATTAACATCGCTTTGTCTTACCTCCATTTCCTACTTTTCTGACCCATAATGCTGTATTACACAAGTCAACTAGGGATCAACTTTTATACTTTCAAAATACTGGTATTATATTTAATGCTCAGGGAAAACATGAGAAAAGGATCTGAAATGAAATAGGGAATTTAAGGAAAATATAGCTTAATAAAGATGAAAAGATGAAGTGTTTGGAAATATCATTTGTCAGATTGTGAATTCCATCATGTTTCAGAGATTGTGCATTTTACTGTGACCTTCATTTGGTATTTCTACATCCTGCTAAAATTACCTTTGGGCTTTGGTACAAAAATGTTGTAGTGTAAGTTTGGCACCAAATAAAAAGACTGAGAAAAGGTAATGGAACAATCAAGAGTCATTAATGATGAATGACTAGTGGTCCTGAATATATGGGGTTTCAACCAGGCCATTGACTTTGAATGACATTGAGTATAAAAATTGGGGGTTGAAGTGGAGTCTTTGATTTCCCTAGTGGAAACATTTAGGGATATTGCTTTCTAAACAAAGGATGGATCGCTATGACATAGAGGAAAAGAGATCAAGATTCTGAAGAGCAATCAGCTCTGCTAATGATTTTGACTTTTTTCTTGGACCTTTAGCTCTCCAGCACGATAAAGGGTGAAAGCCGGAGAGACAGATGTTTTTACGGGTCTGCTCTCACTGTCTCTCTATTAATCGCACACAAAGACGTGAAATAGAACGGAAATCTCTGGGGAAAAAATGTCTGAGCTGTGGAAGGCTCAGGAGGGCTGTGATATCCCTTTTGAGGTTTAAGATTGCTAAGAATTTAGAGGGGGAAGATCTGATGAGCAATGGGAGAGGAACTGACAAACTGACAAACAGAAACTCAAAACTGAAGAAAACCAGAAGAGGAAGACACTGATAACATAAGCAGTAATGTTGTCTTACCAGGAACTATGGTTTTTAACCCAATCCGTTTAGCCATGGAGGCTTCTCTCTTTGCTTTTCACAGAAAGACTGCTCAGGAATCCTTCATCAATGGGAGGCACTAAAAGGAAAGTCAGAAAAGTGGAGCAGCATTAAGATAGCACAGCCTGGATATTATATTTTAATTACATTATTATTTATTTTTGTTAATTATTTTAATGAAGGATTATGGATTTCTGATGTACAAATTTCATTTCAACTGAAATATCCACAATTTTTGCTTTAATTGTTTTAGCAAGAAATTATTGCATCAGAAATTGTGTTGTCTTTTTGCCCATTACAAAACTTTATCTTAATATATCAAGAAAGTATAACTCGATTCTAAGGTAGTATGTCAAGATGGAATTTTTACTCTGGTTTTGTGTGTCTCATTACATAGAATGTAGTAACATAAATGAAATTAGCTGATTGAGTTAGGACTATTTTTCATTAATAGTCCCAAATATGTTATATATGTAAAATATTTGTGCTGAAAATATCAGCTGGCAGCAGAGTACTGTATCTTCCGGGGTGACTCTTCCAATCAAAATCCAAGCAAGGATGTAATCATAAAATCAGTATAATTTGCTCACTACTGCCTCATTTAAATTCCTGGAGTGTTCTGTGAAGCCTGTAAGATGTTTTAATACATACAGAACACACCAATGCCCTGAAACGGATGAAATTACGGTAGAATGAAAAATTGTTATGTGAAGACGAGGGTGGAGCTCAATTTTCTAGTATTCTGCATTATTTAGGGATTCTTCTCAAAATCTGTTTTCAACCCAGGATTTCAAGAAATCACAAATATGCAACTGGGTGGATGCTGCAGCTTAGTTAATTAGCAGTTTTTTTCTTCTCTATTAATTGTTTTGAACTCTCTTAACATATATAATTAAAATTAAATCTCTTTCCTTAGAAAATAACCAGAAAAGAAGATATCCAAATTGTTTACCAAAAAGAAAAAAAAAAAGTTTATTTTGAGGTGATTCCATCCCTTACTCAAATGGTTTTGGTACTTGTGATGGCTTTAGTTTACTGTGTGAATTCAGAATGATTTATCCTATTATCCTTGTCAAAAAAACCCATACCCCTGTCATTGTTGCTTCTGAAACCACTGGCTGCCAAAAGGGGAAGAAATACAGATATTGAAATAAAAGTCTGACCAAAGCAAGTCTAACACAAAAACATTCTTAATGATTAAGTGCTTATCCTTTCTAATTCCCAGCAGGTATCTGAAAAATGTAAATAGCATAGTAACACAACAGTGATATTAATTTTGTATGGAGTGGCGCAGCACGAGTTTTACTCCCCATGTAAGTCCTAGATATGCTTACAATTCATTAACCAATGCAGTATGAGAATTGTCCCAAGTCTATTTTCATATTAAGGTATGTTTTTACTTAAGTAATTTGTATTACACTATTAGTGAGATGTCTTCTATGTTTTTCTCCTATTGTTTATGTACATTCTGTGTTTCTTTGAGAATATCTGTGTCTCAAAATGGGCAGAATTTAACCATTAAAGAAATAATTTTGCAGTATAGGTGCTGACTTCTTCTAATTTACTTTTTTTATTGTTATTTTTCTCAATCTATAGAGTATTTAACGATCAAATTTTTCATAAGATTTTTACGAGTTCTTTAAAAATACAATTTACAGTAAAAACATTCACAGTCTCATGTTTGAGAAAACAAATGAAAGTAGAAAGAAATCAGTTCCTCAAGTACAGGTTTTATCAGTGAATCATAAAGAGAATATATACACGTAATCTGCTACATTGATTTATTAAAATATCCACTAATCTGTAAGACATCAAAAATTTCCTACCTACCAAGAATAAAAAAGGTAAAAATTAAAAATATTTTAGTGACTATCTCATGAATTATAATGTATCTTTTTCACATCTAAGATCACATAAATCGTAAAAGGAAAATGAAGTCAAAGGTAGACTCAAATCTTTCAGAGCATACCTGTCAGAAGCCAACAATATTGATTTTATCACATATAACAGAAATATTACTTTTCTTTGAAAAAAAACTTAATAAAATAGTTCTATAATTTGTGCATTAATCTTTCTGTTTCAACAGAGCATTTCTATATATACATCATCACTACTTGTCCATTTAGTTAAAAGAGTATCTCAGACATGAAGTGGCATTTAATTTTCATGTTGCCTAATTTGCTGCACATTTGCAGAAAATCCTTGTTAAAGAATTCTTCATCAAAGAAAGACTGAAATTTTCTAATGAAATCTCTTGGGACACTTTCTTCAGTGTTTTCCAGTACCAGTAAGTCAGATAACTTCCCTTTTTTCCAAAAAATATGTATTCATTTTATCTGAATGACTAATCAGCATTGTTTACAGAGATGATCAGGACACTATATATTTATTATTTTTCAATTATAAATTAGTTTTTATTGGAAGATCATCTATCTCCTCTTCTTGTAAATTTACCTTATTTTCTCTCCAGTGCTTTTCTTACACATTGCCAACACATTCATTTTTATTTTTAATTCATAATATAGTTTGGAAATATTGGTTTTATTAACACTTAGTCACTTAATATAACCCAAGTGTTTTGGGTCTTTTTCAATAACTTTCTCATTAGGTCTTTTTCTGCTATTAAACAAAAGTGGGAACAAAGGAGGAAGGGTACTTCAAAGTTTATGGTACAGATATTTTTACATCTATTCACCTGAAATACTGTTTTTGTGGAAGAACAGTCTGGAAAAAAGATAGCTGGAGTGATCCAAAGTAGCTCCATGGGAAGTATGGAGGCCAGTGCTTGAACTTTACTCCCTGATTTTCTTCTACTTGGCACAGACGCATCCAAGATATTGAAGACTGTTCAAAATGGGAAGGTTTCATAATATAAAAGTTTCTGATCAATAAAGTAGAACAAGACAAAAATATCTAATTTTCAAGGACATTAAACAAGAAGGAGATTTATGTTTAGGCAGTTTATTTAACATTTGTTAGCCAGAAGATTTGAGCTCTCTTTACTTACAGAATTATCCAACCCTGCTTTCTTATTTTTATGTACAAATTAAACATAGCTTTAGGGATTAAGAGTTACTGATGTATTTTTTTTTGGTGTAAAATAAAAACAGGAAAATAAATTTGTGAGACAGATTTACAATAGCTCTATTTTAAGATATACATAAACTGGGAGTTTTTTCACATATTTATGCTTGCTTATTTGTATAATGAGAATAGCTTTCATTTTCCTAATAAATATTAAAACTTTACTGGCCAAAATATAGAAATAAAAATAAGTAATATCTTTTCATTCAGACTTTAACACTTAATTGAAACATTGCTGGTCAAAGTCTACTTATGCTAACAGATGTAAAGGAAAAGGGATTACAGGAACATGATCACTCCTTCAAGGTACTGGTATAGAGGTGAAATGCATTTGACTTTAGAAACATACAGGGAATGAAATTGTAAAAATAGCGCTCAAATCAGTGAATTAATATAACCACAATAATAACAAGATGCATCATATAATAAAAGACAGGAATCTAAGAAGGATGTAGACATAGAAATTAAAAATTCACTTACAGTGGCTATCATTTACAAGTTCTTTGTCTTCCTCATCATTTTTCATCAATACTCCTGTAAAGGTGGTACCAGAGAGATGCTTAGAGCATAAATTAGTGATTTATTTTTACCCATTTCAGCAGTAGTTCAGTGGGTCACCCTGTGTGCAAAATAGAAACGTCCTGTGCATATAATTTAATTACTTCATTTCAGATCAAGTTGTGTAATGTAGTTGTGTACACACATGTAGAATTTCCAATGCAACTTTAATACAAAGACAAATATATAATTATAAAGTAATGAGACAGATACATATAATTTTCAAGGTGTACAGTGATAGTCTTACACAAAGAACTATTTTATGAGGCAGATAAATAATATAGGGTCTTTTACAAATTCCTTAGAAATATTTTTTTCAAACTAAATATGAGTCCTTTGTCATCAAAATGTTTGTCATGTGGTGGATAGAGAATAATTTGTCCTTGCCATTTTATTACTAAGGAAAAGTTCTGTTTTGGGGGATGTCAGTTCTGCCTTTTAAAATTTAATTGAAAGGCTTTGAAAAAAAAAAGACAATTCTAGAATACTTTAATATGAAATAAACTCATTATTTTTCCTTAATTTGTAAGAAAAGGTGATTGTTCCTTTTGCATACTTTTCACAATTAAGTACAGAATGCATAAAACATAAAGATCATTAAATCTGATAATTTTACACTCAGAAATATATCCTAATTTTATGTTGCAGTGTTGAAAAGTGCTTCAATATTTTACACTTTTTGTTTTAAAATGTCTGAACTCGTGTCTAGGTGTTATATTCTGTAGTGTAACTTTCTGAAGATGTTGGAATACAGCAAAATTAATCTCTTCTACCCAAAGAAGGATCAACTATGTCATTATCTAAATATAGAACAAGTAAATATCAGTAGAAAGAAGAATGGAATAAACAGTATTGTTACTTTCCACAAAATTCTTAAGGAGAATTTCAGTAAGCCTTCATTAATTTCCACATCTGATTTAAAGAGTAGATGCACTTCCTTTATTTGCCCCCCATAAGGTGCAGATTTGGGCACCACAATATGGAGAAGGCATTGAGCTGTTAGAGAGCATCCAAGGGAGGGTCACTAGGATGATGAAGGGTCTGGAGGGGAAGCCTTATGAAGAGTGGCTGAGGTCACTTGGTCTGTTTGGCCTGGAGAAGAGGAGACTCAGGAGAGACTTCAGTTCTGTCTACAGCTTCCTCACAGGGAAGTGGAGGGGCAGACACTGATCTCTTCACTCTTGTGACCTGTGACAGGACTCAAGGAGATGGTATGAAACTGAGTCAGGGAAGGTTTAGGTTGGGTATCAGGAGAAGGTTTTTCATACAGAGGGTGATTGGGCAGTGGAACAGGCTCCCCAGGGAAGTGGTCACAGCACCAAATATGGCAGAGTTCAAGAAGCATCTGGACAATGTTCCCAGGCACATGCTGTGACTCAGGGATGCTCATGTGCAGTGCCCAGAGTTGGACTTTGTCATTGTTGTGGGCCCCTTCCAACACAGCATATCCTATGATTCTGTGATTTCCCCTTTTCTCCTTCTTCCCCCCACTTTATATAATGACCATGATATCATATGGTCTGGAACATCCTTTTGGCCAGTTTGGTTCAGCTGTCCTGACTATGTCTCCTCCCATTTGCCCAAGTACCCACAACTTCCTTGCCAGCACTGCAGTTGAAAAAGCAGAAAAGGTTTTGATTTTGCATAAGCCCTGCTCAGCAGTAACAAAAATATTTCCGCATTATCAATGCTGTTTTCAGCACAAATCCAAAACATAGCCCCGTACCAGCCACTGTGAACCAGCCAAAAACAGCACACAGGGCAAAGCTGGAAATTATTATCTTAACCACTGACGCCTCCTTGATAAACTCATGGGTTTTGGACTAAGGCATTTTGTTCTATTCTCAGTTGATTATATTACTATGCATATCATTATCCATCCAATAGGCTTGTCCATTTGTTGATGTTAGTTCAACATCCTTTGCCCACTCCTCAAAAAAGCCTGACATACTTTGCACACATGAAATGCCTGGTTACATGAAAAACAATATCCTGGAGTTTTTGTGTTTACAGCTATGCAGGTTATCTGTGTCATTCCTGAATTACTAATAGGTGGAAGGAATGCTCTTCAACTACCACCAGCTGCACACCTTCCACATCCATCCTAACTATCCATAGATACTCCTCTACAGTTACAGGACATGCAGCACGCAGGAAAGTGCTGGGACATGCCTTCCTCTGCCACTGTGAGGGCTGTAATTTGGGTGATAGGTTGTTTTGGAGGGGTTGGGGAGTGGGACATTCCACTTTCATTCTGAGTTGCGGTACATATCGTTAGCTGGTTCTATAAAAACAGCCTGCTGGGTCCTTTTAGACCACTTGATGTTTAGACCGGTTCTTTGGGTCTCTTGTGCTATTTCTTATCTCTTCCTAAATTTCATGTACTTCCCTTTCTTGAAAGTAAGTATAAAGTTCATCAATTTATTTTGCCTACTTTCTTCTGCTACAATGCTAAAGTTAATTTTGCTGTGTTTGTTACATTAATATTCCACTAATATCTTTTGTGCTGCATCCTGGATACCATAAGCTGAGTCCAGATCAGAATGGCATCTTCCAAGACTAGTTCTAGAAAGCAGTCTCTCTGTGTCTCTTGTTGGGAAAGCATTATTCCAGACTATGTGTGGCTAGCTAGAATTCTTACTGCTACTCCTACTGAATTTGAAGCTTCCCTAGTATCACTTAATATTTCCTGAGCATAACAATCATCCTGCTTAGATTGATAGCCTAATCCTAATACTTCACTTTATTTATGAATGGTACCCACAAAGATTCTGAAGAGCTTCTTTTTTCCTGTAATATCCTTCATACACAGTACCAGTCCCTAACCTGTAATCCCTGTTGTATCACTCCTATAAAGTTGACAGCCTGGTGATAGTGTAACACAATTATTATCTTCCTTTTAACAGGTTTAGGAGATACCTGTTTTCTCAGAGTTGTTTACTGATGTCAAGCATTGTGGTTACCCATCTTATTTTTCAGGCTTTAAGCTGCAGTGAAAACGATCCATAAGAATTCCTTCTGTTCTTCCACTTAATACTGTTCATGCTAGTCAACAGCACTACAGTCTAATTTTGCCTGTGTTATTTATTGTTATTATGTTGTTTATTTCCCTCCTGACCTCTTCAGGTTTGTATTGAATATTGTCCTTTTACTATCCTTTAATCCATATCCCTTGCTCCCTAAATTAAAGATATAACTATTTTTCTACAGCAACTGTCCCTTCTTAGGTTTATATAAGTTGTAAAAGTATTTGAAATAGTAAAATGTAGGTGGTACACTTGATTCATCAACATCACAGGATTTTTCACAAAAAACATTAGTTCAGAAATGCAATATGATGAATATTATTCTTCTATTGAACTATTCTATTTGATTACATACTCTGGTATGAAACTGCAGTGGGTTATAAGACATAACTTACAATACAGCTGGAAATTTGAAGCACTAAAAGAATAAATACATTGTTTTTCTCTGCATTCACTATGCACACACACACAACCCCTCATGCATACATTCTCACAATTACAATGGCGCTTAAACCAATTAATTGCAACCAAAAAAGTCTTTCTTCTTTTTTGGTACAAAATTATAGGTTTATTAACATTCAGTCAATTTAATACCATGATTGGCTAAACCTTCTCTTTAATGACAGCTATAATACTACAAGTCTGCTGATAAAAATTAAATTAGGACTTAAAGTCTCTATTAAAAATAACCATAAGAAGTATAGTTTTAAGCTGATATGTCATCTTTTAAAAAAGCTAAAATCTTAATGCATGAAATCATTAGAAAATTGCTACTATTGTCTTAATAGTATGCATAGGAAAAAACCCTTTAGCTGACTAGAAACTTATATCAGTGAATGAGCATACATAAAATAAAGCTAAATGAAAATAGGAAGAAACGCTTCAAAGTACAGAAATATAAATGTTTTGATATACTGTGTATATAAATAAGTGCAATGAGAGGAGAATGCATTAACTCTCTGTCAGAATAAAACATGCTTTCATAGTTCCTGAATAATCCAGAAAAAAACCCTTAAAATATCTAAAAATGTAATGTTTCTTGAATTAAATAAAATGCCTGTAACTGATAAGCAGAACCCCCCCTCCCAAATTAAGTAAATATTTTGTTTCTGTCTAATAGAAATTCACTCCAAAAAATTTGGTTTTGTAAGAAAAAAAGAATTGTGAAAAAAGAAAAAAAGTTATTACATTGGAATATCTTCTAACTATTCCAGTTGACCATAGCCCCTATAGGGGGAATTGTGAGAGTAGTGTCTTCATAAGCAGACTGTGTTTTGATATAAGTCCTACAACCTTTTGCTGGAGATTGCATCTTATCTGTAAGAACATTTTTAGTGTTATATTTTTACTAACTTGTATAGTTATAAGACAGAACTAAATATCTTGCATAAATTCTTGCACTTTTTAAAATAAATATTCTGAATACTTGCTTACTAACAACAATGTGTATATGATGCAAAATGTCACCCAACTTTTCTTTTTTAAACCCCTCAGTGGTAAATGTAAGTGTAAATCCTCTTGTCAAATAATAAGACCAGCTCAGGATCCTATAATGAAAAGGAAAGAAAAATTTACTCTAAGTAACTACATATATTTAGAAAATTACTCCAGAAGTGAGAATGTGATAGGTATTCCACACACAGTCCAGAAAGGTTTGAATCAAATTAATATTAAACAATTTATTTTACTTCCATTGGTGGTGTTTCTGAAGTTGAATTTCCCTGCTTTCCTAGAAATGTCAGTTAAGTTATATTCTCAGCAAGTTCAGCATGCTTAATGAATTCCTTGGGGAAGCCAGAATATCTGTAGCACAATTAACTTCCCATTCTTATGTAAATTAGGAGTTTCAGTGTCCCTGATGGAAGTCTGCTTTTGGCTACAGTTAGCAAGTGTATGCCATTAAATGACACATGGAGCCTTGAGCTGAAATTTAGACTTCACTAATTTGTGCTGTGACATGTGCAAAGCTGCTTTAGAGGAATGTGAAACACAATTTTTTAAATGTACCTGATGAAATGGGGATTATTACCGCTGGCTAGACTGTAGTCAGCAGTCTGATTACTTTTGCTTTTCCTTGGTCTTAACAGAATAAGCACAAGGATACTCTCTTCAGTCTTATATATTCCTTATACTATTTTTGGTTCCATTTCTTTATTATTATTATCCAGTTGAAATTATTGATTTAAGACTGAAAGATTCCAACAAAATGAGATGGTATTTTAGGTTGCATATATGCATTTGAGTTCATGTAATTAAATTTAATACTGAAAATATAATACTGAAAAGAGAAATTATCTCCAAGTCAGGTAAATAGACTCATGTACCTTGTACAGGAAAATAAAATCACATACATAAATTTAATCACCTGAGTGAGATAGAACAGTGAGAAAACAATATCCAAAATGAAAAGAGAATTTTACTGAATAGTTCAAGCTTTATTGTTGCTAGTAAAGTCCTTTGAGAACTCTGGATGAAAGGCACTCTATAAATGCAAACTATTATTGTCTCAGAGGAAAAAAAGATATATCTCTGTTCTAAAACATTGAAATACAATCAGATTCAAGCTATAACCACAAAATGGGATCTGGCTGAGTGTTTTGTATGCAACCTTAAATTACCTAGCAAAATTCCTAAATCTAAATTAGGTTCCAGCTTCCTGCTTTTCATGGAACATTTGGGAAAAGAAGGGAAAGGGGAAAAGCAGAAACAAAATGTATAGAGACACAGACATTAAAAAAAAAACCAAAAACCTTACGGAGATAATGTGAAGACACAAACATCATTAATGGACTATGCAGACACTACAGACACCTCTTCCAGAAAGATCAACAGGGACTTTGCAACCAGTAAGACTGTAAACAAGGGGAACCTCTTACTGGGAATGTTGTAATAATCGATCAAGCTGTACAAACCTATGAAGACAGGTGCAGGGGAAGGGAAAGCAGAAAGGAACAACTGGTGGGGGTAAGATAGAAAATGGTATAAATGGGGCTGTTCATGTGTAAAATGTGACCAGTCAGACCCGTCTGTCTGAGCCTTATGCTTTGTCACTGCAGTCAGTCCTAAATTCTTATATCTTCTTATAAAATCTTAAAATCTTATTAAATCTGAAGGCAGTGCCTTGTCTGTGGCCATCTGTGTAGCCACAACTATGACTGTGTGAGTGTCGTCTTAGTGTGTCTGTGAGTCTCTCTCAGTTTCATTGTGTTTGAACCTGTAAATGGGAAGCAGCATCCCGCAGCCTGGACAGACACCCCAACAGGGATCATGGGCACTGGAATGGGCTGCACTGGCCAGCCAGGAGGGTTCTGAGTCAGCAAGGCTGGAGGAGTTAGCACTTCACTCATACACAAAATGTCAAAAAGTTTTCTAAGTTACTCCTCGATGCATAACTTTAGCAATGTAATTCAAATGGGACCTCCTTAGTTATCTCTAACCAATTTAAGTATTTCTGCCTTCATGAGAAAACATTTTGGGGCCACCTCCATTTCTGTGCAAACACTCCAGATCAGAAGTTTTTCTCTCTCAAAATTTTATGATTCTCACAATAAGCTTTCCTCTGAATAAATTTGCACATTAGACCTGTTCAGATCACTCTAAGGGAGAAGGAAATAATTCCTGATTTCAGGTAATGCTTTAGTGGATAGAACACTTCCTTAAGAAAGGAAATGCACACATAGAAACTATTCTTCAGTTTGACAGATTACAAATCCTACTGTGTGAGGAGAATGCTCTAACCCACACCTTCTAAGCGAGGCTTAAATCTTTTTCAACCCTTCTGAGAAATATAAGCTACTGCAAATGAATAGTATATAGATTTATTAAATCAGTCAGCAAGCAAGAGGCACGTCTTTTCAACCCAGAAATATCAGTGCTTTCCTAGCAGTGGGAAGAATTGTGATCATTCTTCCTTATGTAATAAAGAATGGGTCTATCTCACACTATTTTCTAAAACAGACTTTATATTAAAAAAAAAGTCATAAAGGCTTCACCAAATGAAGTTATGTAAAAGTCCTCTGTGAAAGAGCATTTTTCTGACAGTGAGGATACAGAGAACCTCTTCATATTTTTAAGTACCTTTTGTATCCCTTTAGAGAAAATACTGGTGATGAAAGTTTAAATAACATACACCATGTCGTGTTTGGATCAGCATCTTGTGAACACAGTCAGCATTACATATACTGTTAAAAGGCAGTTGCCTTCTGCTTAATAGTAAACCAGAAGCAATTGACTGAAAAAACCCTCAAAACCTTCAGAAATTGCATCTATGCATTAAGTTCTGGTGAAAAACATTTTCTCCTTTTCTCTCTCTGTTTAATGATTCAGGATCTGTCAGATCAAGCAAGGGAAAAGCAAAGAAAAACACACAAGATATCCAGAACCTATAGGAAGAGCAAAACAGTAAATATGTCTTAAGAGACAGAGAAAAAATTATTCTTACTCAACAGGATTAATGATGTCAAGGACAGATGGCAGCAAAAAAACCCGACCAACCTTTATATGCTCCACTACTAGACAATACAATATGCCCCAGAACCTAGTTCATTTTCTGGATTCTAATATTTAAATATATACTTACGTGCTCATCATAAATGTGCATGTACACACACACTGTGAGCTACACTTAATTTTGAAACTTAAAGGAGAGTTAAATAAGTATACCTTGGACCTGTGCAGTTCCCTTTCCCTAGAAACAGTGTGGCAATTTCTTTCACTGCAAGAGTTAAAGAACTTTCCTAAACCTGACAGACACAACTACTAAACCAAAGCTACCCTTCCACTTATTTGTAATTTTGTCTTTGTGCTTCTTACATTGTTTGCTTGCTAATGATATCATGACACATGAAAAATATGGAACCAAACATCTTAGTCTGGAAATGGCTTATAACTTATGTTTCAGATTTTTTTTTCTGGCAAAGGCTTAATCTCTAGACAAATGTGTACCAGGGCACCACTATTGCCATTAGATATATCTGATGCCCATCCTTATGTTTTTCTCCAGGACAGTTATCAATAAAAATTTATATATATATATATATATGTATGTATAAGATGAGCTCTACGTTAACATTTTTTCTTTCAGAAGAAATGTAGTCAGTATGAGACATAAGCTGTTAGAAATGCTACTCATGAAAGCTTTAATTATAGACTGTTTTGAGATAAAGTATAGAGTAACACTACTATTTCTGGTTTTAGTTGTACTTAAAATGAAGTGATCTAACAAAAAGAGCTGATGGTTTAGGCTTTTACCCTCTGTTTTTATGACTGTAAGATACTTTGTCATCTTTGGGAGAAGCTGATGGAAATAGATAAAAACAAGTATTACTCTTTTAAATCTTCTTTTTTTAGTATGGTTCTTGTTTATATGTAATGTAAAACCATCTATTTGAATTCTTAATAGTAAATTGATAGTATTGCTGCAGACATCCAATATTTTCTTCTACATTCTTCACACAGAGAGAGGCCAAAATAAAATTCACTAGCCTAGTAATGTTTTGAATCCTTTGAATCTTTTGTCGCTTCCACTTGTCTGAAAACTACCTTAATTTAATAGATAAACATATGTTGATGAGATACAGTAAAGAAAAAATTCAGCAAGAAAGATTGAGGGTCAGCACGTAGGTATGTAGAGTAGTGCAACACCAAAGAAATTTCATGATCATATATTTTCCATGTACAGTTCCTTAAAGTATTTATGTTGTGTGCATGACAGAGCATGAGATCAAAACAATTTATCTTGTGTTTAAATTAGTGAGAAAAATAGATTGAAAAAAATCAATTTCAAAAGACATTTTTCTCTTTAAGGTAAAACATTTAGTAAACTAATGTGTAAGATGACACATTGTTTTGTTGAAAAGAATGTTAAATTAAAATATAATACCATCTAGAATGGAAATTTTGTATAAATCTTTCACTTGTGCTTAAAGCATGAGAGACTGAAAAAGTGGAGCGATGAATGATGTAATTGATATATTTAAAGAAGCTCTTCTTCTTATCCTTGACATCCTTAGCCAAATTTAATTCCAAATGGTCTTGGCCTTCCTTGTTGGAAAAGTGAGCCTCTGCTTGGAATAATGCTTTAGTTTCTGCTTCAGGCTATGTGTCAGAAAGCATGAAAGCTTCCTAGTGGCAAAAGAAATCGTCAAGAAAAACAATGATTCTAACCCTGACATTACAGTTCTCCTGAGACAAGATATAACATGGCTTGGGGCACTGCTCTGAAGGCAGCGCATTTTTTTTTATCAGTCACACTAATGAAGAATGCAAGTACAAGTCTGAAACAGAGCTAAGCATTGCTACACCTAATTTGCTTTGTTGGTAGAAACCTAAATTACTACTCCATGCTCTAATCAGAGCTTTTATGAAGAATGCAGAGCCTGGCTTTGGCTACTCAGTAGGTAATGCACATGTCTTTTTTATGCTTTTGAGATAATTTTTCTACTTGACAAGATTAGGCTGAAGAGTGATAACAAGGACTGGGCTGTGGAGAACGGTGACCTCTATTTCCACAATACTGTGGCACTTGGATGAAAATTAATGTTAAGTGTTGAAGTCAATAAAATGTTTTTAAAAATTTTTACTTTTTAATATCAAAAAGGGTTATTCTATCAAAATTTAGACACAAATTTCACTTAAACTTTAATAAGGGATTGAGGACAGAATATCATGCAGAATGCTACTATCATAAAGAAAGACATTTATAGTACTTACAGTTATGCCAAACATGAACTAAGTCTCCAGAATAGAAGGATGAAACCACTAACACAAAGCTCCCTCTCAAACTTTAAACGTAGTTAAAAATTAACTGCACAAATCCACTGTAAAGTGATTCTTTCAGTGTCCTAAGTTGTTCTCAGGTGAGATGTTTACCTGGCAATCTCTTAAGTAATCTTTGAGAAAGTGTAGAGTAAATGAAAAATTTATAACTTTCCATTATTAAAAAAAATGTTGTGACACATCAATATGAATAATAAATATACTTAAAGCAGTAAGTAATCTCCCACTCTAAACCAGAATTAATATCTCTTCTACTGTATCACAGAAATAAATAAATAACCTTGATTCCTTATGCCATTCAAAGCAATGTGAGTCACCTCTCATAAATATTTTAGTGACATTTTAACTTCTTACTGAAGATATTCTATTTATTTATTTATTTATTTATTTATCTTATTTTCTGTTCTGGTTTCTAGTTGAATTTCTCAAGAGTTACTGCCAACAACAAAGACAAAAAAGACATATAAAAGACAATTGTGATTGGAAAAGTAGAAACAAAATTAGACTTGCATTATATCATTAAGGGGCTACATCCTCCAATTTCTTTTGTGTGAACTGTAGCAGAAATTATGTTTATACTGGGATTGCACTTCACTATCATATACTCATCAGCAGGATTTGCTGCTTACTTCATTAAGCATGGAAATGAATGGAGACAGCCTTGCATTTAGTTCAGTAAGATCAAGAAATAGAAATACTTGGCAGTATTTGGGGTTTGGGGGTTTTTTGTGGGTTTCGTTGGTTTTTACTGTAGATCTTGGTTCACTTGTGGGTTTTTTTCCTTGTTTTTTCTTCTTATGGAGATATATGAAAGAAAAGGAAAGTATATCAGTTATATTTTTAATCATATTGACTTATTTGTCACAATGGCAAAAAATTCAGGAGAAACTACTTTGGTACAATTTCTATGTAAAATTCAGAGATTCCTGTATGTCTTTTGTATTTCATACCTATACTAATTGACAGAGGTGAACTCAAGATAGCCAACATAGTAGTCAACATTGCCCCTTCAACCATCTAGAACACCAGAACTACAATGAAAATACTTGTGCCATGTCAATACGGAGCAATTAGAGAAGATAGGCAATGTTATTAATGTGAAAAAAATAGTCATAGTATTGTCTGTTTATCTGACTTTGACTTTCAACTTAATTTAGGAAAAAGTGAAAGAAAACTGAATCTGTATTTACTGGCAATTTGTACAGGCTCTACCATCACAAAAATAAACACTATCCATATTAGGACAAACAAGGAAAGCATACTTTATTTTATTTCAAAGAATATTTGACTTTGCTTCAGCTTTTTCCAGATAGGGATATACAACAGTGTACATCCTAAAATGGCATATATATTTGGGATTATATTTTATATATCTAGGATCCAAATATAGAAAACAAAGAAATTCTTTGCCTTGGAATTAGATATCACCTGTTCTTTGAGTGGATATCTTTATCTCTTTCAATAGTTGCAGGCACAAAAAATATCGCTTTTCTCTCCGTATATTGTGAGAGAATAGATCCAACCTGTCTCCCAAGAAACATTTAACTCATTTAGGGTCATGTTTATTCTAAAAGTTTCCCAGCTCTTAACTTCAACTACGTATGCATTCTGAAAAATATGTACTCAAGGCAAAGAATGCCTCTTTCCTGCCAAATAGTCTATAAACGTGGGACAGGTAGACATGAACTTAAGGTCAATTTAGATCCTCTAAGGAAGCTCAACCAATGTACTGTGTGAATGAAATGTATCCTGTAAAAACTATTTGGCTTCAAAAACTCTGAGCCTCTGACCTTCACCTTCCAAGACTAAAGTGTTGAATATCCAGAAAGACTTTACTCTTCAACAACATCATCAATCTGTGTATTGTCATAGAACCATATGAAAATGAAGCAAGAACAAAAAATAAATCAGATACTTTGCTCTTGATTTCTCATGCAGATGAAGGGAAACATAAATGGAAGCAAAAGCAATCAAAGATTTAAATTACATGGACTAGATTATTCCGGGAACAAAAATGAAATTGATCTATGAGGAAGTACATGATTTACAGTGGAATTCCATTCTCAGTCCTTTGTGAACCTAAGAAAAATTTATTTTCATTACTAATTAACTCTTTGCACAGTAAATTTTGCATAAATTCATTCTAGTATATTGGGAAAATTAAAAAGAAATCCCAAAACTTCATCTTACTGCCATTTTATGTTTATCTTCATATACAGTAGACCAGCAGACCGACAATATCTGCTCTTTATTCACATAGAGAAGCACAGAGGGAAATAGCTCACATGACAGAAATAAAGGATTTCAGTTCTCTAGATGAGCACATGCACACAAGCTCATTAGAGTGATATTCTTAGATGCTTTGATACTTTCTGTTCCCAATATTTTTCCTTGTACTTTTTGGTTGTCTGTTTTTCTGGAAAAAAAAAGCACCTTTATATGTGCTAGCTTCGAAAAAGTAGACCTTGAATTATCTGACATTTATGGATACCATAGGGAGGATAGCATAGAGAAGAAAACTTCCCTTGACATTGAAAAGAATTGTGAGGCTAGTACAACAGTTTTTTTCTATTCTCCTTCTATCAAATGACTAAAACATAATCTTATAGCTTGATCAATAAAGCCCATCTTTCATTCAAGAGCAAAGACTGAGGGTCAGATATATATTTTGAGAACACATTTTCATTAGTTTACCATCAGCTTTCTTCTGGGTTCTGTAATATAAATAAAGAAGGGCTAAGGCTATGTACAGCCATTCAGGTCAATTGACACTAGTGAAAATATTTAGTGAGAAATTAAAATGTACAAACTGTTAAAAAATTAGAAACCTCTTATAACACTTTCATGAAGTGTATAAAAAGTTTTTTTACTATAAAAAGGACTGGGTTTCATCATGTTGCAGGGACTGCATACTGCATGATGTCAAATAAAATTGGTATGTACGTTGTGAAAAACACGCAAGCCTTTCCAAAAAAAAAAATGAGAAAAACTCTGGATTATTATACAGCAAGGACTGTTATGCTGTGAGAAATTTCTACTGAAAGTACAAGGTCTATAAAGATTTGACTTCATGTGTTAGTACAATTGATAGTGAGTTATCAAAGAAAAAGACTAGGGGGCTGCAAGACATATCTTCAAAACCCTAAGAGATATATTCCTTTTATGCTTAACTCATCTTAATGAAAGTGGAAGTTATGTGCACAAGCAGAAAGAAAAGACACCTCTGTATGCAAACAGTCATTTTCAGATGAGAGAAGCAAAAAAAAAAAAAGGGGAAAAGAATAAAAACCAGATGATTTAAATTTTAGAGAGAACTTCAAAAAGGATTGTGCAGACCATGAATAAGAATGTCTGTGAAATTCTGATCAACATAAACAGAGATGACTGTAATTCCCTGTTCACTGACAGAAATCTAATCATTACTGTTACCAAAATACATCTGTTTCCATTCAAACAATATTGCCATTAAACGTAGACAATAAATTTTAGAAACTGATCATTTTAATTCTTAACCCTTCTCTGTCCAGAGGTGAAATCTGTATTTTTTCAAGTTGTTTTTTAAGTAGAAATGGTTCAGTTTTAAGGTATGTATACTCAGGATCATAAGAATCTGACTAAGTCCAAAATCTATAAGAAAATCTATAAGAGCATTTAATTTTATTTCTGTCAATAAAGGAGATATAAAAACAAAACAAACAAGGAAGAAGAGAAAGATACTAATTCAGTTTAACTAGGGGGGTATTATTTAACCCTGAATTTGACAAGCCATTTTAAAGTTTCAAATAAATCTTTATATTTTTAGAAACACTTAAAAACACTTGCTGTTTCTGGATTCTAGTTCTTTCCTTCTGTTTATAATGTTGGGTTTTTTTTTCATCTTCCATTTGGTTTTTCAGCAGGGTGTAGAGAAATTTAGTTTGCTGTTTTATGTCATTAAGGTTTCACACGTTGTTCCCACTTCTTGCTTAAAAACCCATAGTTTTGCTTATATAAGAGAAGTCCAGACTACAGGAAACACACAAACAAACAAAAATTTTCATTGCAAAATATTTCTGGAAACCTGTTATATAGGAAGGATATAAGAGAAAATAAGATACTTTGAAGAAAATGCGACATGATTTGGAAAGTATTTCTACTCTAGTAGGAAAAGCAGAAAATTTTTGTTATTGCACCTTTAAACAAGTTGAAAGATGTTTTCAGATTGAATAGTATCATTTCCCTCTTCTGAGTAATGGCTTTTCCAGTCCACCATGAAATGGTAAGTCTTCCTTGCCATCAAGAATGAGTAGTCAGGTTTTCTCTTGAAGAAGTACCCAGAAGACCCTTTTACTCAGCCATAACAAATGATTACCATGCTTTGAAAATAATATCAGTCCATGGATATTATTTTTCTCGTTCTAAGACTGCCGTACTGATGGTTGTTTGTATTTATTTGTTTCAAGAAAAGACTTCTTCATCCATTTCTCTTCCTGCCTTAGTTTCTAGTACTTTTCTGAACTGTCTAGAAACTGTAAATGATACATCTGTTTGGATCTTTGAGCTGATATGAAAATAAGTGTAGAGTCTATTTTTTTTTAACAAACAGCAATAATTTTGGGACTTATTTTAATGTCTTTGAAAAATGTGTTTATTTTCTTTTTTTCCCCTCTTATTTTAAGACACGAAGAATCTACCATTGTGGTGCAATGCTAGACACTCATTAACCCTATGAAATTCCAAAATGTGCATATTGCACAATAATGTGAAATAAATACAAAAATATTAGTGGTATTAATTTTGGCTATTTCAGAAGTAAAATCATATTATCACATTTTTTGTCAAGTTGTTCAAAAATATTAACATAAGTGTCAATTGGAAAAAACAGAAACCAACCCACCTCTTAAAAAATGCTATAAACTTTTGCCAGTCATAACAAGAAGGAAATTGAGGGTAATTTAAAAAATATATACCATAAAAATATTGTAGCAAAGACATTGTAGATGAATGGATATGAGAGTTTGTCCATAACATTTTGTTCTTTGGTCAAATAACAAACAAGAATGCACAATGTATTAAGTAAAATAATATTTGAAATCATACTTTAAACAAAATTAAAAGTATATTTGGGTTCCCATTTCCCTTATGAACTATCACTCTTCAGTCTCTTGTTTCCTTTCTATAGAAATATTGTTGTCTTCAATCTTGCCTTACAGTTAAATTAAAATTATCTGTAAAATTGCTTTCATCAAGTAGTAAATGACGATCAGCATGAAACCTTACAGAAGGTAAGGTTCCTGGTAATTGATATTTCATGCCTAGCACACAAGAAAGGGTTAGGTTGATAGCATGTTCCATGAATTACTCTGGAAAAGAAGCTATAACATGGAGATGTATTTTTCATCTTGTGCTATAAAAAACAATGGATACAGGAAAAGAAAATTTTCCATATGAACATAAACATAATTTGTATCCTCATTTTTGGGTGTGTATTTATATATTTGTTTGTTTGCATGTTTTCCAAGTGTAAAACTTTCCCTCAATGGTATGTAACTGGAAAAAGATTTTAATCTAAAGTATGCATATACAAATCCTCTGTTGGTCAAGGTTTTTCTTTCCATGAATTTCAGACCTGCAATTTCTTACTCATATTAAGACTTTTCAATTATCTTACTTTACTTTACTGATTTGATTTATATGCTGTTTGATGGCACTCATTACACTGGGGAATACTTTGTTTGCACACAGTAAATATACTTCTGATGAAAATGAAATTTCAAGGTAAATAAATATCTCCTATGGATCATTACAGACATTATTAAAAGTATGTGCCAAAGTGATAAATAGCATTACAAGCTAGTTTTATTTCAAGGGGGGGAAAAAAGCTAATTTGTAAGTGTGCCAACAAGCAGAAGAAAAAAAAGATCAGAAATTTGTTTCACCATTCTCTGCAAAACCACCAAAGTTGCATAGTTAAGTAACAATCTGACAAAGAGAAGCAACCAAAGGCATGCTTAACAGTTTAAGATTAATGAAGAAACCTCCAAGCATGGGAGAGCTATCTACAACAAATCGTCTTCTTGCTTTGCAAGGTGCCTTTACATATAAAAGTAATATAGCAAGTAGGAAATATTTCAAACAGTTTATCCTCTTTACATATAATGATCCCTAACAACAATTCTGCTGCCCACAGCCTTTTCTTTATAAAAGTAGTAGTTTTTAGCCTTTTCTGGGAAAAAAAAAAGGTTGAGAGCTATTCTTTACTAGGTTATGCAGGTTATTCATAACCTATTAGAATATTCTTTTATCTGTGTTCTGTTCGTCATCAATGTGAAGAACAATAAATGGACCATAGGAAACATAAATTTAAACTGAAAGCAATGGAAATTATACCTTTGTATATTAAATTTCCCTGTTATGACTTAGAGCTCAAAAGTATGTTGCAAGTAAATATAAAAGGGTTTTCCTTGTAAACATAACACAGTAAGGAAAAAAGAAGAAAAACAGCTGAAGATCATCCTGTTTAGTTTGTATGTCTGTATGTAATGGTGTCAGAGATGATTGCAATAGAGTGTTTACAAGACTCCTAAATCAGTCTAGTTAAAAATTTACAAGGACAATAAGCAACAATATAGTTTGATAATTTTTAATTCTTAACCATATCAATCATTGTAACTACATATGGAAAAGAGTTAGTCTTTAACAATAATATTCCAAAGTAGTTATAAGCAACATTCACGTGTACCTGTATGAGCATTCATAAAGGTAACAGGCTTAAGAGCTCTTCAGTGTCGGATGCCATAAGACACACAGGTACTTTTTTCCCATTGTCCCTCTGCTCCTAATACAAGATCTCCTTTTATAAAATGTCTGGGTTTCTATGCAGTCCTTGAAACTCTTCTTCACATAGTGCGTTTCATAACAATTGATAACAAGCCTAAGAGATCAGGATGATCTGTAGCACTGTACCATAAGGGCTTAAAGCTTATTTCCAGTGATGGTAGTACTATGGGCCACTGGCTGCAGAAATGTATTGTTTTCAAGCTATTTGTATCAGTGTGTTAACATTTAAAGTTAAAATGAGCTAATATTATTTAAAACTTGCCTAATGTTCTTCCATGTTTAAAGGAGCAGAAGGCTTCTCTTTGGTTCCACAGTTATGCTCCTCTCACAAATTTTTGCTCTCTTTCCTATGGCAAATGACCAACTTGTTCCTGGAATCTATGCTGCACAGAGGATGTGCCAAGGAAAAGAGATCAATTAATTAGGTTTCTTAACTTTTTGGCCTGAATGTAAAGACTCAGATGATAAGAGGTAATAAGCAGTAAAAGTTTCCTGAAAACAGTAGGAGTGGCTTTGAACTTCATTTTGCAAAAAAGAGGGTTTGCCCTGTGTATCACGTTTCTGAAATAAATTTATTGAATGTTCTGATATTTAGGCAGGTGAGAATGGCCTTCCCATCTACCTATATATTAAAAAAAGCAGTAGCAAGGGTATTTTCTAAGCTTTACAGTTTGTGTTACATAAGGTATGGGAAGATCTCTTTACCTGCTCTGCCTTACTCTCTTCCTTATTTTCTCTCTCTCTCTCTCTCTCTCTCTTTCTGAATCTTTCATGGAATGTATATGGTACCTCATGTAGTTTCTAGGGCTGGTTGACTGTGATATTCACTCCTAATAAGAAATTCATCAGAAAACAATTCATAGTGTAGAGGAAGATATCCAGCAATTTCTATATGCTCTGAAATGTAAGCAGCAGTTGAATTTTTGTCTGTCTGTGTGGTGTTTGCCAAAGCTGACAGTCATACACACTGCCACTCACTCACTGTTGCCCTGACAGTGGGACAAGGGAGAAAACAGCAAGAACAAAAGCATAAAAATTCGTCAGGGAAGTCACCCACCAATTACTGACATGATTGGAAAATTTAACTTCATTCCTTGGTGGTTAGCATAGACATTTATTTACTGATGGGATATTGAGAAACAAAGCAGACATATTTAAACGTTAAGGGAAAATATCTTTCCTTCCCATTTCCCATTCACTCCAAACACCTCTCCTTCCCCCTTCCAATTTCCAGTGCCTTGTTGTCAATGCAGGTTAAGCTCACTCCTTTGGGCCCGGCAGTGGGCTGAGCAGGAGATGGGGATCAGGCCGCAGTGCTTACTTTCTGCTATTCCTTATTCCTTTCTCTTTTCTCTCTCTGCTCATGCCTTCCATCATGTTTCCTCTGCTGTGGGCCTATCCATGTGCTGCAGCCCCTTCAGGAAGCAGGGTGCAGCCTGTGCTTATCTTCTGGTCACAAGTCCTTTCAAGGGTTTGACTGTAGTACTGTGTTTATCTTCTGGCTGCCATTTCTTCAGGGGTGTTATCAGCTCTATAATGGAACAATTCCTTCTGCTATGGTACCCTGTTCTGTTTTCTTTTGGTGTTTAACGTCCTTAAATATCTTTTTACAGTACTACCAACTCCATGACAGGCTCAGATGTGTCCTTCAGTATCTCTGTTGGAGGTGAATGAACAGGCTGTATCTAGCACAGGACAGCTCCTGGCCTCTTCTCCCAGGTGTCACCTGTGCAAACACCACCTCACTGCCAAAACCATGAACTTGTACCAACCACAATCTGTTTGCTTAAATGCTTTAAGACCGTGGTTTGAAAGCTCTGATATCATTGTGAAAGTCCTGTTACCAACTGTATCTGAAATGGTAAAGGTGAAAAAGAATCATGAAAAGGAACATGACTATTTTTACTTGCATGTGGAATCAAACTGAGTTATGAACTCACATCAGACCCATGGTGCCCCAGAGTGAAAGAACATACCAAAGCTGGAACTGAAAGTGGGAAGGACTGTGAAGTGCAACAAGAGCTTCTGTAAGAATGTTGTCAGCCAAGGAAGAATGAGGAGAATGTGGGCTGTAGCTTAATGTGTTAGAGTATTGGCAGGGATCGGGGAAAGGACTTTGGAAAAGTTGAGCTATTACAATGTTTTTTCCTCTCAGTTTTCACTGATGATATTTGTCTTCAGGTGTTCCAGGTCACTAAGCCTTTAAGCGTCATCTGTATGATCAAGTCGTTACCCATAGCACAGGAAGTTTGAATTTGGGAATCTCTTAAGATAATTGGAATTACATGAGACCCAAAAATTGTATCCAGAGCTGCTGAAGGTTCTGACCAATGACAGTGTGAGGTCACTTTCTATCATTCTTACAAGTCATGGTGATCAGAAGAATTCCTGAAAGATGCAAATGTAATGTTCATCTTTAATCAGGGTAAGAAAGAGTGTCTTGGTAACTACAGATCAGTCAGCTTAACATCAGTTCCTGGGAAGGTCATGAAGCCATTTCCAAGTATGTGAAGGACCAGAAGGTATTTTGGAACAGTCAGCATGGGTTTACAAATAGCAAAATATACCCTGTTAAACTGATTGCCTTCTGCAATGAAACCACTCTGTTTGGACAAAGTGAGAGCAGTGGCTGCTGTATACTGAAACTTTAGAGGTGAAAGGTTTTTAACACCTTTGCCTCACAGCATACCAAAAATTGGAGAGGTATGGGCTCAAGCAGACAATTATGCAGATAGAAAAATCAAATAGGTGGCATGATATACTCAACACTTCAACAATTTTCCTAGGAAAGTTGTGGAATCTCCATCCTAGAAATTATTCAAAACTGAGCAGAGAAAGTCCTAATCAATTAAATCTAATGATCCAACCACAAGAAGGAAAATGGAAAAAAGTACCTCCAGAAATCTCCTCCAGTCTGCATGATTCTGTGATTATGGCTTTCAAGGCATTTTGCCTCAAATCTTAAAAAGAATGCAAAAGCTTGAGATTCTGCTATTACATAAGCAGAGATCCCTGCTGTGATGCTTTATTAATTTCTTTAAATTGTTGGGGTTTGGGGTATTTTTCCTGATGGAATCAATTATTTTAGAGATATATATCTAGAGAATAAAATGACAGTTGTTTATAAAACAAGTCAAAGTAAATAGTTTAACCTTTATGAGAAGCCATTGTAAACTCTGTTTCTTTATATAATAAAATTTGGTATGTGGGGGGAGAATGTGTCAGTGATATAGATACCTCTAAATTTGTTCAAATACCTCCATTAGTTATTTTCTCTATGCAACTATAGAGAATGCAAACGTAAACAGCTACATTGGTTGTTCAATTCTACTGGTTATAATCCATAAGCCTCTCACTCTGGTCCTGGTGGATTTTCCTCCATGGATCACAATGAGGGAAAGTAAGCCAATGAAGTCATAACCCACAGGCTGTTACGGGTCAATGGTAAGACTTTGTATAGCAAACTATAGAAAGATTGTTGAAGTGTCCTTCTTTTATCAGTTTATTTTGTTGTAGAATTTAAGTAGATCTGTCATCTGTTGCTGTCAAGATTTCTGTTGGAACAGAAAAATAAAAAGCAGCACTTTTTTCTCTCTTAGAAAACTTAGTCCAAGAGCAGCAATGGCTTGAACAGACGTGCTGAGGATTTTAGGATATATGTTGACAATAGAAAAATGTAATACTCCCATCACATTATCAGTATATTTTTCAAATCCTGCTGGTGCCATTTCATTGTGCCTCAGTTAAATTTGAGCTAACTGTATTTAATCCCCATACTTGCCACTCTTGTGCAAAATGATATCTGAGTAAAAGTATTTTACACATCTCTTGAGAGGAACACAGAGCAGAGTGTATTCAGTACGCATTACATCCACCCTATTTCATGACTTCTCTCAATAATCTGTGAGGAAGACACAGAATGATCAATCTTTGTGGTCTCTACAGTGCTGTTTCAGTTATAATGCATTACCTTCTACCTTTTCCAAAACATCTGAAGGAGGGTAAGAAAACAAACAAATGAAAGTGTATATATGTTTTGGAGTTCACATGGTGGTGGCAAGGAACAATTAAAAACACTATTATGAAAGTATGCTATTATTGCTGTATTGCTATAATGATATAGTAAAAATAATAATTCTTAATACACATACCAGAGTACTTTGTGACCATAAAAAATTATTATGGCTTTTGGCCTGGACATTTTACATGGACTTCAGTCTTTCCAATTAAGTTTTTACAGTTATAAGGGAAAAACATCTAAAAAATCCATAATAAAATATGTTATTTTTATAAGAGTGATAAATATAAGCTGATTCCTGCTTAATTTCATACAAACTGCAGTCCACTACAGTTTATAGCAACATAATTTTACAAGACTGTATTGATTTTAAAAAAGATCTGAAACATCAATTGACCTGATAGCAAAATTTCCTGTCTTGCTCCATAGAAAACCACTAATGTGTCTTTGGGTAGAGATTTAGGTCAAAAATCTGGGTCATTTTAAATTGCCACGAAGCTCCCACAAATATCTGTGGAGCCAAGATATCACTCACAGTCTTAAATTTTTTTATGCTTTAAGTTAGAGAAAATATGTAAATCTTATATAACTTGTAGATCTTTTTATTCCTTTTGAGGTTCAACAGTGCTATCAGCAAAATGACACAATCCCACACACATCATTATCAACCATTACCTTACAGAATTAAAGTTAATTGAAATGCAAAAGTCTGATATTTCAAACAGGTCATTAGCTCAATTAGATAAGTAGCTATGTACCTTAGCCCAAAGATATTGTCCAGAGCATTTGCATCTCTATACTTGAAAAAGTTGGGCAAACACTGATATTTTCTGAAGAAGAAAGGTCTCCTAGAATTGCACTGATATTTTCTGAAGAAGAAAGGTCTCCTAGAATTGCACTGATATTTTCTGAAGAAGAAAGGTCTCCTAGAATTGCACTGATATTTTCTGAAGAAGAAAGGTCTTCTAGAATTGCAGACTTCTCTGTTTTCTCTTTGGATTCATAAGCTTCTGAAAATCATACTGAGATTATCAGAAACCTTAACTGTCCGAGGTGAAGAAATCTCAACGGTAGATCATTGATAAAATGCTCTTCATTTTTCAACTTATCCTGAAGAGGACTTTTTATCATCTATTCCAAGCATCATATTCATGAAAGAGTTGTTGTCCAATGTTGTTGGATAATTTTGAAACAAAATAATCAAAGCAATTTTTGTATATGTTGAAATCCATCTTCTACTCTCTAAAAGTTTTATTCTTACCGTTATGGTTGCAATCAGTACAGTCCATTCAAGTAAATAATAAAATATAATAAAAATGTAATTTTTTCTACTTTAAAAAATTTGTATTCGTGGTTCAATCAATAACAATGCTATTGTTTTGGTTTGCCTTGATTTGTTTTATTTTCACCGATGTATATATGATCCTATTTGTTCAGTGTAACATAATATACATAATCGTTCCTCTCAGGAAGCCATTTTTATAATATTCACATCACAAATCTACATGAATTTTAGGAGATAGATGAAGCAGAAACAGAGGAGATACTGTGTGTTCATACCTCGTCCCTCTAATATTGTCACACTTCTGGGGGGAAAGAAAAGAGGTCTGATCCTCTCTGATTACTTCAGTTCTAGTTTGAGAGCTACATCTGGTTTGTCCCAATTTAGTAGACAGAAGTTGAGCCAATTCAAGAAAATTCTAGATCTGCTGTTCCAAGAGTTCTTGAGATGTACTTACCCTCATCTGACAATTTCAGATTTCTCCTTTTCTTGGTTGGTGTCATGTCATCAGGTTCCTAGTTGAGATTACATCAGTTTATGTTAAGATTTCTCAGAAAAGTGGGAAATAGTAATATGTAAAAAGAGAGTAAGGATTTTTCTTAGCATTTGTCCCCATGCAGAATTAATACATGTGTAAAGTGCATGCATTTCTTTGATTTTTCCACATACATTTATATTAAATACATTTGTAAATAAAATTCTACTTGATGTTCGCAGCAATAAAGCTTTTGAGAAGGTGCCTGAACATTGGGAATTATTAATCTTGAAATTTATATGTATAAGGGGTTCAATATGAATTAGAGGGTAAATAGAGATAATGGAGATGCAAGACTTAATTCAGTTGCCCAACATAGATTAATTTGTCTGGTGTTATTTTAGGTGTCAGGATTTACTGCTTGTACTCCAGCAGCCACGCATTCTCCACTGATCCTGTATTTTATCCACCAACCTTGTTTGGGTCACTTTACTATGTTAAGACTTCTCAAATTACATTTGTGTGGATAACTGCATTGAAAAATAGAATGAAATTGCAAATATAGTCAGTAATGCTTGTTTTATGAGTCATTTCACTAAATGTAAATGTCCCTTTCAGAAGGTTAATAACTCCTTGGTTTCTACCTACTCCACCAACTAGATTTGATCCAGATGCTCACACATTGTAAATTTTCTTCATAGCAGTTTGTATGGTGCTAGGTTTTGGATCTGGGATCAAAACAAGACTGGTAGACTCGCAGGTGCTTTAATTGGTGCTGAGCAGTGTTTACACTGCATCAAATCTTTCTGCCTCTCTCTCCACCCCACCAGGAGGCAGACTGGGGGAACACAAGAAGTTGGGAAGAGACACAACCAGGACAGCTGACCCCAACTGACCAAAGGGATATTCCAGACCCTATGGTGTCATGCTTAACATATAAAGCTGGGAAAAGAAGGAGAAAGGGTAGGACATGCATAGTGATGGGTTTTGTCTTCCCAAGTAACCTTTAGGAGTGATGGAGCCCTACTTTCTTGGAGATGGCTGAACACCTGCCTCCCCACAGGAAGTGGTAAATGAATTTCTTATTTAGCTTTGCTTGTGTGCACAGCTTTTTCTTTACCTACTAAGCTATCTTGATCTCAGCCCATAAATTTTCTCAGTTTTACTCCTCTGATTCTTTTCTCCATTCCAAGAGCAAGAGGCAATGTGGATCTGAGCTGCCTACAGGTAAAGTGACATATTCTTATGATATTTTCAGTTTTGTAGATTGCAACACCAATAATTTCAAGTTTTACTCATAGGCCATATTTTGTACATTTGTAATATTCTTATCATCTTGAAGTTTCTGTGAACTGGTCTATACCATTACTGAAGTAGCATTGCATCTCGCATTAAAATTTGTCTCAAAATCAAGTCTTCAAAGATATCCAGGACCTTTGTATCACTTTAATTTGGGGGGGTTGTTTGGTTTTTTTTTTCTACTCCATATGTTTCATTACATTTTGAATATCCTGTTTTGACCTAGAGTTTTTTCAGGAATCATTGAAGACTGGTACACTGGTAGGTGTTTAAGTCTGTATTAGAGTTTCGTTTTGAGCATACAAAGGGACCTTCCACCCTTTTGTTGCCAGCAGTATTAAAGTAACACTTAGCTTAAGAGGTGTAAGGATAGACACCGGCAGTTTAAAAGGCAATACAAGATTATTTAAATTACAGAAAGTAGTACTGGGTGTCCACTGGATATAGAACTGGGGAAAAAATAGCTTTCATGATGAAATACCTTTGTTTCACCTTCCTTAGAAAAGAAAATATGTAATTATTGAAACAGGTTTGGACACTTCTTTCACCTTCACAGCCCTCTATTCCTGCTGTCATTACTCTCTAGGGCTTTCATGTCTCAAAACCAGAGATATTCAGAAATGATCAAAGTTTTGTATTTTAATCTGAAGTGCTTCTATGCTGAAATTCTGGGTAATATAACAGAATTTCTATACTATTTTGTACTGAACCAAGTACCTGTTTCCCATTTTAAAGGAGTCATGGTGTTGAAGAGTGTGTATCCGTACTGGTAACTTAAGGAATTAGTGTTCTGCCTCTTAAAACCTTCTTTGACACCACCTTTTTCTATTTAACTTTTTGTAGTAATCAGTGCTGTGCCACAGAACTTAATTTTCTAATGTTACATGGCTTATAGTAATACTTTCCAGGATCAAATGATGGCTGTAAGTTTAAAACAGCAGGAAGGAGGGAAGGAGGGAAGAAGGGAGGGAGGGAGGGAGGGGGAGGGAGGGAAGGAAGGAAGGAAGAGAGGGAGGAAGGGAGGGAGGGAGGATGGGAGGATGGGAGGAAGGAAGGGAGGATGGGAGGAAGGAAGCATTGAGAAGGGCAGCTTGGGGGTACCAGGGCAGCCCCAGTTCCAGGAATTGGACACCTCCATGGGGATGGGCAGAATCTAGGGTGGGATTGGAAGGGCTGTGGGGAGCTGGAGGCTGGCCCTGCTGTAGCATCACAGGGGTGGGGTTTGATGGCTCAGGAGGTTGGTGGGGGGTCCTGAACCATGAACAGGTTGGGGAAATGCCAAAGGGAGGCTGAACAGGGATAATAAATCCGGGGCCCTGCTTATAAATTAATCTCAAACAGTAATCAATTTCCACATGTCCCTTCCCTCTGCAACTGCATTCACTGTCATTTAAATACATTGAAGAAACATCAAAAAAGCATACTGATAGTAAACAGGAGCCCCTTAAACACACAGAACTGCTTTGCTTAATTCATGCTCCACACTGTTGCATGTTAAGAAGTTAAAATTTCTTGTTTATGTTTTGCCAAAATTTGCATTTTCTCACTTTTTTTTTTTGAGAAGGAGAGGTATATGTAATCTTTGACTTCAGCTAAATCTTCTCTGTTTTTACTTTGTGATTTGAAAGATAAAAGGGAAAAATAAGTTTGTATTTTGAACATCATAAGAAATCCAATAAGATTAAGCTTAAAACATGCCTCAAATATTTCTTCTTCCTTTATTCTGAAAATATTCTGTGGTGTCTTGCTCTGGTAAAATGGAAATAAAAGATAACTTGGGCATTTTCTCCCCAAATATCACTATTTCTATTTAAATTATCAGAGTAGTCGTTAAAAACTTTCAGTGGAAGGTTTTCATAACACTGTCCTCTACTGCTATTCATAAGACATGCTTACAAGAAGTCTGGTTTGTTAACTCATGTCAGCTCCACTCATGACATAGTACTTAAAGAGCAGGAGATGACACTCTTGCAACTCACTTTTCTATTACACTAAATTAGAAATTCAGCCTTTATGACAGATGTCATCCAACCCTTCTGTAACTGACAAATAAGGAACTGAAATGTAACAGAATGCTGGAGGCTTCACAGCTCTCCCAATTAGAAATAAGGTTTCATTTTCACTGGTTATTTTACCATTAAGCAGTATATTTCTGTGCTCTGTTAACCATTTTCTGTTATTGACTTTGCTCCTGCACTCTGTGTCTGTGTGACATATAACCTAAAACCAGTCTTCTGATTTTTTCTCTGAGTTTGTTCTCTAGCACAACCTCCAGTAAACCACATTCTCTCAAATCTGTATCAATATTTCTCTTGCTAAGGTTTTTTTTTCCTGTGTGTCTAGTTACCAAAGATGTATAGAATACTGATTTTTGAAGTTCTCTAAAGATACTGAGAGAACTGCTAGAAGTTGAAAATTTTCTTTTTTTTTTTAAATTAAAATGAAGTTTAATTCAGAATCCACTAGTCTTCACTAAGGATTTAAACCCCATATCTTTAAAATTATTTAATTTATACATACTACCTAATTTCTTCTTGAGATCCCAATGCAGGTGTTCAATCTGTCAAGTAGAAAACCTCTTCAGATTTCAGATGCTCTTTGTCACTGTCACTGTATAACAGCACACCTATATTTATTCACATAGTTTTCTCCTTTTTTCTTTCATTTAAATCTTACTTATCCTGTCATTCATCTTTCCAATCTTCTCTCTGATGGATGACCTCAATGTTCTTTTGGGCCTCAAGTGTCAATCAGCATTTCTTACTCACTCCTCTTTCAGAGTTAGAGAAGTCCATTCTCCTATTGGACCTTTATCTGTTTTTGTTGTTGATACTGTTATTTTCAGTTTGGTTTTTTTTTTATTCTACTCTAGTTTGTGACATATATATAGAATCTATGTGTTCTTTACCTCTCTCAGTGGAATATTATCAGATACATTTGGGTTAGAATGAAACAGTTTTAGGACTCAGAAAATCATGTTATATAAAAGTATTAAAGAGGACTAATGTATCTTTCGCTAAAGACATCTTTCGCTAAAGACATCTGTAAACAACATAAGTGCTGTTAACCTACTAATTGTTTTTATTTATTCTTTGTCTGTCAAAAATATCCCAAAGCATTTAATTTACAGTTATCTGTACCATCATATTTCTCAATTATGTGATTACTTCTGGTTATTTTCTGTGATCATCTTCTAAGCTGAAATGAACTTCCCTTTGCCCTTACCTAAGAATTAAGTACACTTTAAATTAAACAATTCTTTTAAAGCTGTTTCCACGAAAATATGCAATTTTGCATAAGCCACAGCAACTCAAGCCTGGAAAATATGCAGTATTTATGAATATTAGTACATTTGATTCTTACTTGAAAAAATTACTCAGTTCTGTTAAGCAAAAGATATGGCAACCCTTTTACAATGACTGCAAACTGGTATTTTGATAATAACTTAGCAATTTAATTACAGTTATTTTTTGTTTAAAAGCTGTTCAAAATTCACTGCTCTTAAAAAAATGCACTAACGTGCAAAGTCATCTTTTAAAGAAATTAACTAGACTTTTTTGATATAAAAATATCTTTTGAATGTCAAGAATTATTAATAGTCAAATTTAAGACTTAAATGGCAAATTAATGTCTTCATAAATCAATATGGAATCTGCTGTAGAACAAATTTTTGCATGCATTTTTCTTACTCAACTTTACACAGTCTATTTTAAACTTAGGATTTTGAGAGATGTTCATGGCAAATGAACAACTCCACCTTTTGTCTAACTAACCTATTTTTAAGTCATTTGCTATATATCCATTTAACACTGTATAGCACCAAACAAAAGATCTTACTTGCACTTTCCAAAATAAATGCAACTTATATTCAATACCACCAAAATAACTTTAAACTGCTCTTCTAAATCCAACATTGAAATATGATGAAAGCCAAACCCTGCTTAACAATCCATTATGGCACGCATTCAGAACCCTGCACTACACATAATACTTTCAGAAATTCCTATTATCTAAATATTGTGGCTATTTACTTTTTATCATCTCACATGTGAGCTTTTTTGAGGGGGGTTGGAAGTTTGATCGAAGATGACAGATCAGATGCTGAACAGTGGGAAAAGAAGCTAGTTAAAATTCTGCTGCTCTTAGCAGAAAAAAAAAATGAATTACTCTATCCCAACTTTTCCAGTTCTTTGTAGAAGCAATTATAGAATGTAAATATTTGTAAACCATATATATTTACAAACTTCAATATTGTTTTCAAAAACCAAGGTTACATTAAAAAAAAATCAATTTCTTATTTTCAGTGTGCAGCTGCTCAAACAAAAGGAGATAAAAGTCTAGAAGCATCATTTACTCCTTACACACTGCCTTTTCATTTCTACCTGAAAATTATTTTTAAGCACTGTTTCCAGATGATTTCAACACTGTTCTCCTAACACTTTCTAAGGCTTATTTCTTTCCATGTTATGCAGAGATATAATAATTTTACTTATTGTGGTCAAATTCTGTTATGATTTTAATCTTATGTAATCATAGCTATGTTAATGGAAGGATGTAAATGACAGTATCTTATTTGTTATTGATTTCTATGAAGTCTTTAAATGTATATCACCTAAAAATATCTATAAAAACCCATGCAAATATTCTAAAAATACTATCAAATATAAATCCTTTACTGTAAATTGTCTTGCAGAAATATGTTATATACACATAACATAATAAGGAGCATAAACTTCTAGCTCAGTTCCATCTTCAGTAGCCAGCCAAGGTCAATAGACAGTCTCATGCTTCAGGGATGATCTATATCAGCTGAAAATCTACCTTCTCCTTAATAGAAACTTACCTACATAGAAAGTTTACTGTCGACATTTTATACTGTCCTCATTGAAGTCCAAAGTGCTTGTGTTGTTGATTCTTTCTGTCATTTGATTAAAACTCTATTTAGTTCTTTCATGGAGATGAAAAGATCATTTTTTTGCTTCCTAAGGAATCTGATTCTAAGTATTCAAAAAATAGGGTATACAAACTGTAAAATGAAAATTACATGCACAATGGAAGGATAGCAACAACAATAACAAAGCCAATAAAAAATAACAATAACAATAGCTTTGCAAAAGCAAAAATTTTTAATTTGTCAATGTTTCCAACAACATGGAAAACAGTTTTTCATAATGCAGCTTAGAAGTTGACATAATATGAAAAATAAACATAATCACAGTGAAACAGATATACGTTGGCAAAGTGATCGTAATATACTTACTATTACTTGTGTTTTTAAAGTGGAGGCGACTTGGTATTTAGATCTCATTTAGGCATTACTGAAGTCACTCCAAAAATTCCCCATTGATTTAGAGGGATTTTTTTATTATTCTTCCTTACTGGAATTTTACTAGCACAATGCAATAGACAACCTTAATTTTAGTGCTGCATAGCAATGCTCAAGAAGTGTGATGAAAGATGGATTTCTCCCCATGATAACATTCATGAGAACATTAATTTCTGTCATGTTGTTTTATAATTGTTTACCTGTGTTGACTGCATTAGCTGAAGGATGACAAAAACATTCAAGAAAACATCTGTCTTCATTGAAGTATTTAGAAAATGGTTTCAGGCTTTGTTTTTCAATGGAACCATATATGAAAGCATAATTGTAGACGCCTATAACAAAGATATCTTTAAACTGTAGAAACTGAAATTATCTTACTTCAAATTGCAGAAACTTAGAATGTGTGATGAGGTGATGGTTTGGGTATAGCAGAAATAGACACACGTTTTGCATAATTCATTTCAAACCACAGAACAGTTTCACATATATAGACAATAAGGGTCTCTTGGCCACCTGGGCACACTCCTGGCTCATAGTGAACAGCTGTTGACCAGCATTCCCACTTACATTTCTGCTGGGCCATTTTTCACCTGTATGGGGTTGTTGTGATGGAAGTGCAGGACCTGGCACTTGCCCTAGTTGAACTTCACAACCAGCCTCAGCCCTTCAATCCAGCCTGTCCGGATCTCTCTGCCAATTCCTCCTACCCTTCAGCAGTCTTGCCCAACTTGGTGTCCTCAGCAAAGCTACTGAGGAGGCACTTGATCCTCCCATCTCAATTATCATTACAGATATTAAACAGATCTGGTCCCAACACTGAGCCTTCGGCAACCTCATTAGTGACTGGCCAGCAGCTGGATATGGTGGACCTGTTCCATATTCCTCAATAGCTTTTGTCTGAAAACACTAAGCTGAAAAAAGCAATTTGAAATGTATCAGGAATTTATTTTAACTGGAATATAGAATCTGCTACTTCGGAGTGTGACTCTAAGTTTTGAATAGCTTCACTGTGTATTTCCTCAAAGTTATCTAATAATGTAACATGAAAACTCTTAGCATAGACTTACTGAAAATGTCAAAACAATACAAAAGGAGTCAGTTGCTCTTTAAAATGAAATTCTTCTACCACTTTCACTCTTTTTTAAAAATATAAATATTAAGGGCAAAACCTTTTGTATCTTCTTTTCTCTATATTTTAGATCACATGCAATGGACATGGCAGTGACCTTCACAGACAGAACAATTGGCTTGGTTTGTTTTTTTTTTTGAAAGATGACAGTTGGGGTTTTTGTGTGATTCATATAACCTTCATTCACAGATAGTTAACTAAGTATTGGATTTTATAAAGAAATTAAGACACCAGGCATTTGGATTAGTAATGTTTGCCATCATTCATACTCAATAATTGAGGTCACAGGGATTATAAACTCTAATGTGTCAAATTGAATTCACCAGCAACACATCTAAAATCCTTTAATTATCTGCTTTGGGGGCAATGGATTAACTAGAGCTTGTCTGGAACAAGGAGACATCCTGTGTATTTTTTTCTTTTTAAAAATTTTTTTTAGTAGACTACTAATAATTATTTAGGCAATAAATGCAAAAGTAAAATGTAACTTAAATCCTCCTTTTTTATTGATAGGTTTTACATTATCATTTAATCATAGTCACTATATATTTGCATCCCCTTTTACAGAGTGGATAACAAGTGGAGTAAATCATATTTCTTTGTCACTTTCAACCATTTATCACAGAGAATCATATTAGACATAAGAACTTAAGATGTCGTTTGGTTTAGTCATAAAATGATAACTAAAATGATTGATGTGGAAAAAAAATAGTTACAGTGTTCTCCATTTCATTTCCTTCTAAACTGATTTCTCAAAGTTTCTTTCTGATTTCTGTCACTAGAAGTCAGGCATAGTTCTTATTTTCTTCATTTTCTTCTCATTAGATGTCTCAAATTTTTAATAGTAAACTTCATTAGTATTGAAATTTTAGTTGCTTGGCAGTTTTGTCTCAGAATCTTTCACATTGTTGTTAACAATCTAACTTTATAAAGCTGTAGATCCATTTTAAGTCAGTGTTATCTTAGAAACTATATATTTTATTTTACATATTATGTAATTATGTGTATTGTTACACAATAGGTAGTATATTAATATATTAAAGTATATATTTTAATAAAGAATCATTAACTTCTTCAGAAAACATTCTGTTGTTAATTTCCTCCATAATATCAAACACCACAAGTGCTAAATAAGAAGCTTTCTTTCCTATCATTAATTAGTATGTTACCTGAGATAGTTTCTGGTTTTGGATTTATATTTAAAATGTAATTTTCTAAAAAATTCCTTTTTATCTAAGATCTCTCAGATTTGATTTCTCATCAAAAAGACCAAAAAAGGAGGAAGTGCCTCTGTTGATCTAGGCTTTAGTCTCTGCTTCAATGTTCTCATTGTGGTGTTTTTACTAGGTGATTCAGGAGACTTTTGATTCAAGTCCTGTAACTGTGGTGAAAGTTTGATACATCAACAGGCATCATAATTTAGAGAAAGACCCTCATGAGAAGTAAGGGAGCGAAGAAAGTTTACTCATTTACCCATTCACTCAAGTTTTCAAAGCCACTGTACAAAGGAAAAAACAAAAATGCATGAAAATGGAGACAATAGCAATGAACACTGGGTATTGTGAGGATATTTCATTAACATCTGAGAGGCACTAGGGATTAAAAGGGAAAGATAGAAAGACAGAGGCCTGACAGATAAATGATATCCATTGCTACAGAATTTCAGGGGGTTTTTACTTTTTTTTTATTCCTTCATATACCCTAATGTGGTAACTGCTTTTCAGAGCAGCCTTTAAAACAATAGAAAACAGGTATTTTACTAGCTACTTCATTATTCATGAAAGAATAAAATGCAAACAAGGATGTAAGTTAAGTAAATATTTTTCTCATTGACAAAATGAATCCATTGTAATATTTTGATTTTTTTTCGGTATACTTTTGTCCAGTTTCTCAAGTACTTCAGCAAAATGAACTAATATTAGATCATGATAGATGAAAGATCGTCCTTACCCACTGCTGTTTGACATTGGTTTACCGTGGCAATAATTGCTTCATTATTTAATGGAAAACAATGTCACATTTTGATGGTAAAGCTTCGTTTTCTCAAGACTTTATCACACAATTGAAAGAATTGATTGCTTTTGATTGGATTTTGTCTGAGGACACAGTCACTTCCACGTGACACTGGATTTAACAGTCACTTTTTCCAATCTTGGATAAATCAAAATCTCTTTGTTCATCCTTTACATAATCCTTTCTGCAGCTGTTGGAAAAGAAAAAAATAAAGATAAGCAAACCCATAAAGAATGTCAGTCTTTTTACAGTTATCATTCCGGAAGTCTCTGTCTTACATCTCATTAGAAAACCTAACTATGCAGCTGGAATAACATTTTACCCCTCAGTCTTTGAGTGGGTCTCTATCACATAGATAAGCCTTTTATACTAGGTTTGCTCCTTCTCTCACTGCTATTGTAGAGGTACCTTCACTTCATTGTAAGTTTTTCTTATCAGTTTCCACTGTCATCAAGCAAAAGGTGACTATGTGTAACCAGTCTTTTGAGAGGACGGTAGGGTCCCCTCTCCATGGCAGCAGAGTCCTATTCCCTCCTTGTTGACAGCTGGTGCAATAAGTTTGATTCTTCAGATCTCATTTCCAGCTCAAATAGCTCATGGTTCCTTTTTCCAATTACTCTACCTGTCCTGCAGGAAAACAACAACTAAAATACCACCACAACAAGTTTTTCTATCTGAATAAAGTAAAATGTAATTTAGCTTAGACAGGGAAATGTTGGCACTGTCAGTGTCCAATGTGTGCCCTAGGCACAGAGATGTTGCTGTTACAGGACCCATGGGCAGTGACCAGCAGCAAGCACTCAGATTCCTAAGCTGGGCACGGTAACAACCAGAGATGGCTGGAATATAGTGAGACTAAAGGGTCATTTCCTCCAAATAGAAAATACTGTATCCTCTTTACCCTGTAAACATTAATGATTTGTTGTTTAAAGTTTGATGACAGAAAAATTGACAGATATCTTTTCAATATCTATAAATTCTGGTTGATCAGAGAAATTTTTATTTAATCCCATTAGAATGTACTGTATATGTATAAATCATATTAATATTCTAGATACCCCAAAAAATCTCTACCCACCTGCCACTGCAACAAAGTACGGTAAAGCCATGAAACACTTTTGTTAAAATAATATTTTAAAATCAGCATATTATATACTCTTTTCTACCTTATTCTTTACAACATTCACAAATAATACTGTTGTATATATATTCTCTAGCTATCTTTCTGTTGTTTAAATAGCAAATTTATAAATTTAAATTTAAAATCCACCGTATTCTTTTGTATTGCTTGTAGATTATTTATTTTTATCAATAGGCTGAACAGGTTAATCTATTAATATCTTTTATTTCAAAGTGTAGTGAACCTGAGAATTGTCACTTATGATTAGACATATTCTGTAGTTATTGATAAATCACATAGGCTTCTGTTGTAACCAATACATAATAGAAAAAAGCTATTTAATTATTTTATAATTGCATGCAATTATATAGCTTGAACATGTTTAGCTTGGAATGCTGAAGAAGATATTGAGTATATAGAGGTTAATTATGTTGCTCTATGTTAAATATGCATAGCATGTTATCTGATTATAAATGCAAATTAGTAGAAGATAACATAAAATGCATTTTCATTTAAAGATTGTAAAGTAATAATGATATAGTAAACGTGAATAGACTTCTAAAATTAAAATTGCATTATTAATGATTACATTTATCTGTTCTAATACTCCAAAATGACAACATATATATGAGGTTTGCAAGCAGTTTTTTTGAAACAGTATGATTCTAATTGTTTTAAGATTAATTTATTACAAGGAAAAATAGCATTGTGTGAAGCAAAGAGGAATGACACATTAATAAGCAGGTTATTTTTAGCTTTTGAGAATAATGAACATCTGAAATATATTGTAGCATTGCCACATCAGTAGCAGTATTGCAATTTGTGTATGCGTTTTCCATTTCATTCCCTTTTTTCTATATAGAAAATATTGTATGAATCACAATTTAAATTTAAAATACACTGACAACACATGAGGGGAGAGTTGTGAAAGTAATTTAATAACACAGGAACCTAGATCCCTCTTTATATCAACAATCATCAGACTAGAAAACAATCAGCAAACAGTAAGGAACATGCCCTCAGTGAGCTGTGTGTGAAACAGTATAAATGGTACTTCACCCACAGACCACCTGATCTCTTTAGATGGTCTTTGCCAGCTGTCTACGTGGTAGAGGAGCGTATACCATCAAGATAATGCAGGGTAGGTGCACTCTCACTTCAGTTCCCAGTATTCCAGGAATTTCTTTCAGACAACTTGCATTAAGAACAATAAATTGAAGATCTCCACATGAAAAAAAAAAATACAATCATACTAAATTAGAGGAATTTGTTCTGTAAAGTAAGAATATAAGAGTTAGGAAATACTCGGTTTCTTGGATGTTCCGGAAATCATGTACATCTTCTTTATGGAGTAACAATTGCAGGGAAAACAGTCATATTCAGCCCATTTGGCCTTGGCTGAATATGAACAGCGAAGAATAAATTTTCAGATAATTTGATGCCAAACTATAATTAATCTCTAGTGAATGAGAGTGAACTAGAAACTGAAGCTTACCTGAACAAAAGATTTTATTTTCTTACTTTTCAAAAAATGAAACAGCAAATACATTTCTTTGATTTACTGGCAAACTATAAGCCAAATGTCATATGTATGCTCTTGAGGCAAGAAAACTCTTTTAAAAAATGTACTAAAGCTTAAAAAAAAAACCAAAAAAGCATAACAGTATGTGTTACCTTAATGCCACTGGGAAAACGACTGTTTCAGGTTTCAGATGAATCTCTCCAAGAAAACTCAGACCTTTAAAAATATCCAGAGATAAAAGAGTAGAATACTTGCATACCTGTTAAATAAAAAAAAAAACCAAAACAACAGAAACAGAAGAAGAACCATTGGAAATAAAACTGTAATGCCAAATGCCAGTCATTTGTAACTGTCAGTGTCAAGACTCATGCTATCTATCATAGCACATTGCACCAGATCTTGAGTTAATCCTTATTCTTCTGGAGCCAGGTGGTTCTTTATAGAAGTGATGTCTGAAAAGTCTTTTTCCAGCTGCCACGGAGTAATTCTTAGCTTACTCTCTCCCCTTGATTCAGCTCTGCAGTATACAAAGAAGGCTTTACAAGATGCCAAAGTTTCTAATACATTGCACATGGTTACTACTGTAAGATTGTTCTACAGACCCACAACTACAATTTTACAACCACATGACGGAAACATTGATGGAAGCAGGAACCTACATTAACTAATTTCACAGATCTAAATATAAGACATTCTTATTAGTTTTGTTCAATGTGTTTGTTATTTTCTCTGTTTCTGATATTTAGACCTAATTGTAGGTAATCTGTTAAGAATTTTCAGATTTCTAGCAATCTCTTTTAAAAGAGATTGGTTTCCTAGACTGACCATAAGATTAAATAAGAACTTGTTGTCTTTATTTGGCTGTGTACAAATACTGCTAAATGGACATAGTCTCCCTAGGTGTTAAGTTAGCTCAAGACTTGCCACTGCTACTAATATGATAATTTTCCAGTTTGTGTTTTGGAACATTTTGAAGAACCAAATAAAGTTTAAGGAACTAACAAAATCCCCAACAATTGCATTTGCAACACAAACTGTACAGTGAGGTTCATGTTGACTAGACTTCTTTCTTGATGTATAGTGTCAGTTGGAATCCCTCCAGCTTAGCAAGACAGATAAACTATAAAATTCCAGGTCTCTTCAGATAAGTAATAAAAAGCTTGTGGTTAATTTATACTTTCAAAAAAAAAATTATAAAGTAGATATTCATCTGTAAGGTCTTTGTCAAGTTAAGGACACACTTTCCAAAAGCAGATACCAAAAGGTGACCTAGACTGAGCAATAGCATCAATAAAAATATCCACAGTATTTGTAAGGTGTTAGAGTTGACACATGCTTGGCAAGCACTCAGCCAACTCTGAAAATCTGAATGTTTGAGATAGGTATCCTCATGCAAACTAGAAATAAAAGACATATATTTCAGAATGGCTTTTTTTGAGTTGAAGCAGGTAAAGTGCTGAGTGAGAGGGTGTAGCCAGAGGTGCAGTCAATCAGCCTGCCGTATTTGGTATGGCCTTTGTTTAAAGATTTTTGGGTAGATTATAGCCATAAGACCCAGGCAAGACTAAGCCAAACATGTTTCCTAACTATTACAATGTGATCTTAATGTTTTTTAATTTTCTTTTAACTGAAAAAAATGTGCTGCTTAAGTGTTCTAAGACAGAAAACTGCAGCTGTTGATGGACTTTTGGCATGATATTAGATACAGCAAAAAACAATTCTCAGTGGTTCTTTGTCAGTTTATTACTTTTTAATGAATATTTTTTCTCCATAATCTTGACATACGGTTTGATAAATGTTTTGGAAAACACACACCCCTCTTATAGGTACTGATAGCTATCGGCTTTTAGTGATTCATGGTATATAAAAAGAAATTACTACTTTTGATATAATGATAGAATGAGAGAAAAAAAACAGAATTTTATAATTCTAACAGGTAATGGTTTTTTTTTTAATAGGTTTCTAAATTCCTTTATCTAGGTTTTTGCCTTTTTATCTGGACTTAGACTGTAAACAAAAGGATCATGCTTATTTAAGAAAGCCTTCATAGTATTCAGATTCCTGAATATCAGGTTTACCACTAAAAATTCAGTTTAAAATACAGAAAAATTATCTATCTCATTCCTGACAAAATACTGGTAAGGGCATTTGTGCAGTTGGCAAACTGTGAATTGCTGCCAGCAAAAAGCAAAGAAGTGGAGGAGGAAACTTGAACTGTATAATTTGTAGTATGTCTAGTAAAGAGGAAAGCACTAAGCAAGTAAGATTACTAAGACAACTACAAATAAGGATGTGAGACAGTGAGCCTAGACCTAAAGGAAAGAAGTAAATTGGGGGTTGATGGGGGTTTTTTGAAAGGACAGTAAATGTGGTGACAATAATCAAGAAAGAGCAAGCAGAAAGTACAAGTAGGACAATATGGGAGTATCTGTCTTCTGCCCCATTTTCAACCTCTACAGCTTAGCCCAAGACAGTCAACCTGTTTCACGTCTGCACGCCTGTCTGAATTATCTCCAAGATTAAGGAATACCTGGAGTGAATTCCATAAAAATATTCCCTGTATAAAAAACACCGTAATGAATGTGAAATTTAGACAATGAGATTTTGTAATGAAGTGACATCTCTGTTCATGAAAAATGTCAACAGTCCTCTTAGTAAGAGATTAACAACATTAAGGATCCATGTGAATAGATTCCACATCTTGAGTAAAGTGAAAACATTTTGTTATTGATTTCAGTAAGAGAAATATATATTTTTTATCAGCATATGTTTCCAAGACCGTGGTAGCAAAATATCCACCTAATAAGCTGACTGCATTTTTTTCTAGTAGGTAAACATACAGATCAAATAGTTGTGCTATTCCTTCACAGGCATTTTCTTGTAATTCTCTAACCAGTGTTTACTTCAATTTTGTACAGGAATAACTGAGAAACATGAGCAACCCACTGAAGGATATATTATTACAATTAATGAACAATGAGTTGCTCTCAGTTGTCGTCTCACCAGAACCATATCTGTGTGTTTAACAGAGGTGTATACAAGAACATATAAGAAAATATAAGATTATATTTTTGCCACTAAAGTAAAAAAACCTTACAAAGACGAGTAATTTAAGAAAGAAAATTCTTAATTTTTTCACTTCAAACTGTATATAATTTTGACAAATTGCCTTTGGTTTTCCAAGGTGCTTTCATATCTTAAATGGGATATTCACCTAGTATAATAACTTAGAAAGACACACTCAGGGTGAATCTGTCATTTATATCTGTCCCCTATAAAGTGGTACTAATTTGATTCAACCCCATCACTACTAACCTAGGCCTCAGACAAAACAACTAACATTTCTGTGATGTAGGAAAATATGCACCAGTGGTATACATATGAAAATTTAAAATAATTTAATTTGTATTAACTCAGACTTTTAATATTTTCATTATGCAGTTTGCAAATATCTCTGTGATAAACTGAAATAGTGACACTTGAGTAGTGTTTCTCAGTAAACTATGACAGTTGCATTTCATGGTTAGATTTTCTGGTGTTGAAAGTACATCACTGTGGAATATCCCTTTCTCCAGATAGGGGAAATCTCTCTTAAACTCCTACCTGGAAGAAGATTTTCAATGAAAAAATAAAAAATGTAGGGAGTGGGGATGAGGGTGTAAAAGGTCAATTCTGCCTAGGGGAAGAACTGTTCACAGTGAAGTTCTGCTAACGCTTTTCTCCTTTTTTATTATTCTGTGGAGGTTGAGTTTAAACATGGGACAGGTAGTTACCCTTTTGGATACTATAAAGCTTCCAACTGGAATGCCCAGAAATGTGTTTGCCTTGCACGTCTCCACTGCAAACTGAACTAGCTGTAAATGAATGGTTCCAGGAATGCAGAGCAAATTAGCTGTTTCATCAGAGAGTAATTGCACCACAGCTCAGTGCAGCGTAATATCCACTTCTGAGAACAAGAATTGATACACAGTGTGAGGGATGGTAAAGCTATTAAACACGTTTGTTCCAGTTCTTCTAATGGATTCACTCCAACAAGGGTGTCACCTTGTCTTGGGCAATACACATCAGAATAGGAGCATCCCTCTGAAGAGAAAAAGGTACTATATATACCTTCCTTGATATGCTTAAAGAAGCTTTGGAATTACAGGGTGAAGAAACACTCAGTGACATAGAAAGGAGATACCTATAGCAGGAACAAAAAGTGGCAGATGAATGGATATAGGGTCAGCTTGCAACAGATTCACAGCCAGGTCCTGCAGGGATTCAGGGAGATTTTGGAAGGGTTTGTCAACCCAAGAATTTGCTGGGAGCTCTCTGATTGGAAAAAAAGAAAAGTGGGCATCAAAAAGTGAGCAAATGATTCTATTCAAAAAATTTCCTTAGTGACATACCTAATAGTGTGTGTTTTCTCTCCATATATTAACAATGTTGAAGTCCCTTTCATTGCCTTCCCCTAAATGCATAACTTTAGAGATTGGAGAAGTTTAAATCTTTTGTTACCTCACTTAGAGAAAAGAAAATAAGAGATATTTCCACTTCAATAGAAATTTAATTTTACGAGTTGTGTGTTCCAGCTGGAAGTCTGGCTGGACTGGAGAGAGACCTTCATGAAAAGACACAGTTAAAAAAGACAGGTTTTACCACCAAAATTATGTACTTTTATTATCCTTATGTGTATAAGACACCAATCCACTACTGAAATAGTTAATGCTGCCCCCATTTTTGTATCATTCCCTGTGGTTATTAATATCAAATACTCTTACTCAAAATGAGCATCTATGATGAACAAACAGAAAACTTATATTAGCAAGCTTTTTTAATACGTGCATGTATGTTTTTTTCTAAAGAAAACAGAGTAGTATTCCACTATCACTGAAGGCGATTACCCGATTCACTTTAATTTCACTGAGAACAGGATGTGATTTGTACTTGATAGTCCGGCTCCTCTTCAGAGGTACTCATTGTAATTTATTAGGAGTATTTTTTCACTTTTTTTTCCTTTCTTTTGAGGGGCAGAGAAGAAAGCATAAAGTTCAGAAATAGAAGATTAAAAAGATGATGTCAGGCTTTCAATTGATGAGCTGATCTGCATACTGAGGGAAAGTAATTCATTTCCATGGAGTAAAAAAGGATCACTGGGTATGAAGCTGAGGTTTACAAAAGCTTAATAGAAGAAATAGTATGAATACAGATTCATTTTTAAGTGGAGGAAAACTGCCAAAAGTAATGAAGTAAAATCGTTGAGGGTAAGTAAGTATGCTGGAAAATATTTTCCTACAGAAGGTTAAAAAAGACAAACAATTAATACTCATTAACAGGAATTTCTGAAGTATCATTGTTAGCTCAGATTTTCTTAATTTTCCCTATGAAGGACCCTCCAGTCATTTTTAACTTACTTTTGAAGAGACAAAATTAAAATTAAAGTTACTCATCAAAAAAAAGAAAAAGTTTTAAATTCTTGGATAATATAGATTAAGTTGTTGCAGAGTAGTGAAGATTTGAAGGAACCCTCACTGGGATTTGATATAAACAAGAGATTTAAAGTTCTTTACAATCTCATCTAAGACTAGACTTTCATCACACTGAAAAACCTGTGAAATTCAAATCAAGAGAAAAAAATATAGATTTCACAAACATTTGAAAAAAAATAAGCTTAGAAAAAATATGTTCAACACACTACACTTATAAATCAGTATATTATTTCAGCAAATTGATTTTCAGGTTATCTGGTGTCATAGAGACTTGGTCACTCTCTATATAATGTACCAGCATGTAGGTTTCATCGCAAAGATTCAAAAAAGTACTAACTGTACTAAGATGAGACTCAAATAACAATTATTAACACCAGATAAATTTTGTCAGACAAATGGAAGAGCATAAAGAGAATTTTTGATATTGCATATTTGAAATTTTATTAAGTTGAAGTAAATGTATATAAAAATAAAAAGAAACCTGATTATGGAGATGGACATCAGTTTGGACATGAGATTCTACCAGCTACACACCTGAATGAACTGAGACATGTAAGTTTTTGTGAAGAGAGAGCCTCCATCCCTCCTGTAGACACCTTTACTGGAGTGTTTTGATGAATGTCCTCCTGAACCTTCTCCAGGGAGAAAAGACCTAACTTCTTCAATCTTTCCTCACAGGACAGCTTCTCCAGTACTTTGATCATCTTCCTGGGCCTTTACTGTCTGTACGCACCTTTCTTCTTTAGTGGGATCAGAATTGAACACAGTAATCCACATGTGGCCGGGCAAGCACTGATTAGAGGAGGGTGATGATCACAGAATGGCTTGGGTTGGAAGACACCTTCATGAGCACCTAGTTCCAACTCCCTTCTTCCAATGTCTCTATCTCCGTTAGAAATTCCCCTACAGCTGCAGCCCAGGATTTGCCTTAGTTGCTGCAGCAGTGCACTGTTGGCTCATGTTCAGCTTGTTTTCCACCAGGATCTCCAGATTCCTTTCAGCGTGGCCGCTCCTCAGTCACATAGAACCTAGCCCATACTGGCTCTTTGGCTTATTTGGCTTATTTTGTCCCAGGGCTAGAGCTTTCACTTGTTAAACTTCATACTGAAGAAAAACTAATTCAAATTTTGCAGGTTTTTTCACTTGATGGAGTATTAATTTATAGGGAAAAAGCAAACAAATAAAACAAATATAAATGGACAGTGTGCCTGAAAAAATAGTACTATATCTCTACAGCAGTTTACTTCAAATGTATATACAACATTTGACAACATAAGGTTTATTTTATAATTAGTAGGAATGCAAATGTCTGAAAGAGTTTTTTAAATAGTTTTTCATGCTAAAATCAAAACTTAATACTATCTCTAATCCTGTTTTAAACTCTCTTTAATGAGAATTTTTAATTTCACTCCTACAGATCAAACTATATCATCCTGTGAGAAACCCGGCTGTTAAATTTTTCAATATTTCTCTGAAAATACCATCTGTTGTTTAAACCTTATATAAACATATGTATTATCCCTTATTCTTTGTTTCCCATATTAGCATTTCATTTGATGAAATCTAATCCAATCGAGGAAATGCTGAACAATGCACACATAGTTATACTAATTTTCTTAATTACCTATTACATGGTTTCAGAACAACTTCCCCAGATCCTATAAACCCAGAATTACCACATCATTAGCTTGTAGAGCAGTGCTATTAATTTTCAAAATTAGACACATAAAGTGTTGAAATCTACATTTCTAATAAACTAAAGATTTACAAATAGGATGATGTAGTAAGACTAACTTGAATGTCAGCAATCACAATGAATAGAAAGTCATGCTGAAGGTAGTGTTTACAGAAATTCTAAATCAGTGAAATTCTATCTATAATCTCTTTTCTACCTTAATAGTACCTTTCATAGAAACTGAGCCTCTTAGACCTCAAGTTGTATTTTGCGCACATTTATTGAAAAACCTTTGTGAAGCTGCTCTGCAGAGAGGACTCCTTACAGACAAAATAACCCTGATAAAGACTGATTATTTGAAGATTTGTAATGTTCCCTTTTAATCTGACGAAAAAAGAAAATTTATCTGAAAGTCTGCTATAGCAAAGAATAATGGTGTCCGTTCCCATTTGCAAGAACTATGTGCATAATTTCTTACAGTGAAGAAAAGTACAATTAGTTCACTATATTATAGGTAAAAATGAATAAATTAATGAATTGAAATCTCTAAACCTTGAACTTAATGATGGGAAAACCCCAAATGCATTTTATTACTTACATTAAAAAGTACAAACCTGCATTTTTTGTGTTCTAAAACTCCTATCTCTGTGTGAATTGTAAGGAGTGTTCTAGATCCTGGTGAAACGTTCCCTAATCCCATTAGGGAATGAAGGCTGAGAATCTACTCTGAATTTCATTAGTCGCTGAGTCCTACATAACTTTCTCCTCAATGAACTTTTGTATCTGCCTCTACTGGTTCCTGCACTTTATGATGTAGATGGACAAAACTCAGGGTTTGCAGTCCAAAATAAATACCAGCTTTGCATTCAGTGTCTTTTCAGGAATGTAAAGGACAAGTTATTTCATATTAATGAAATAAATATCTTGTGAGTCAACATCCAAGTTATATTCTTTTGTTGTTAATATGAAGATTGTAAGAACTCCTTCCCTCAGTAAACTTCTGCCTTCAATTCTGCAAAATATTTATTTTTCAAGAACTCGGTAATGTTACCTGCAACCTTCTTTGTTTTATCTCAATAGCATTTAATTATTTTATTTCCTTCTGTGTTGGCTGTGCTAGAACTTTTTAAACTAGGAATTCTGAAGTATAAAACTGCTGGACTGACCCCAGCCAGCAGCTGAGCATCCTCCAATTGCTTGCTCTTCCTCAGCAGTGGGATGGAAGAAAGATTTAGAAGAGCAAAAGTACCAAAAACTTATGAGTCAAGATAAACTCAGTTTAATAACCGAAGGGGAAAAAAACAACCAAACCAAATAAACAAACAAACAAAAGACAAACAAAAAAACTGCCCACCATACCTCACAACCCGGCATGAAAAAACAAGTGATGCAAAGCCAATGAATCATCACCTCCTACAAACGGACCAATGCTCAGACAGATTTTGAGCTACCGCTCCTTTGGAAAAATTATGCTCCAATCTTATTTCTGAGCATGGTGTCATACAGTATGGGATATCCCTTTGATCCATTGGGGTCAACTCTCCTGTTTGTGTCCCCTCCCAGATTTTTGCCTGTCCTTATGCTGCTTGCTCAGGATAGAGCAGGCTGAGAAGCAAAGAAAGCCTTTGCTGTGCAAGCAAATGGCTAGAACAACTGTATTACCAACATTGTTTTAGTCACAAATCTAAAGCACGGCACCAAACAGGCTGCTGTGAAGAAAAGTACCTCCATCCTAGCCAAAGCAAGGGTGTGCAAATTATCAACTATATGGATTATATGCCCCAACATATTTTTATATATATATATATATATATATAAATTATGAACTTTTGAGACAACAATGGGAAATCTGTAGGAGTAATCACAGTATTAGTAGGAGTATGTACATGCTGCATAATACATTTGCAGAGATATGTTGTCACTTGCAACTATCCTTAGACCTTGATAATTCTCTTCATGCATCAATCCCATAGCACTTTATATAGCTTGCAAATAATAACACAGATCCTCAGCTAGTGATCAAACAGACTCATAGAAACAAAGTTTACTCACAGAGCTGCCTGATTTCTATAGAAGTAAAAAGAGCAAAGAATTAAAATCTAAATCCTGAATAGAAAACATCTACTATGAGCATATCTGAATCAAAGCTCTAGTCTAGACCGAAGGAAGCTTTTGAAGCAATCTGCTTATTGTCAGTCCCTATTAAAACTATTTCAGTTCATTCTGGAGCACTGCCTTTCCATAAGAACCGGGCTTATTTCAGAGAAGTGGAAAATGTGTTGCAGGAGTGCACTGAATGATCTTCAGCTGAAAATGTGCATTCAGTCCATATGATCAAACTGAAGTTCCTCCGAAAAAAACCACCTTGAGATGTGTGATGTACAGGGTGATGATTATATCCTCCATAACAAGATTTTTTCTTTACACTTCAACTCCTTTTCATCCACATTGATTTCAAAAGTAGCTGCAGACTATGTAATTAACAAGAGTAACACACTACACATAATTTGAGCTGACTATATTTTATTTATACTCCTAAAATATTTTCTAGAATCTCCCTCCCTCCCTCCCTCCTCTTTCTCAGGCACATACACTTGCACACACATCTCCCTCCTTCTTGAACTGAGAATAGAAAAAGCTCAAAGCAGTTTCAAACCTTACAGTTAACATTTTATCAGAACACAGGTGATATGAGAAAGTGTTAGAAAATAGGGATAACTCTTTGACTGAAGTCATTAAACATGAAACTTTCCTTTTCCCACTGTGTCATTGCAGTGACTTTGCATTTTTTTTTAGTTCTATTGCTTCTTCCAATCTAACAATTTTCAGTAGCTTCCTGGCCTGAATAAACTTCAAATAATTCCCTTTATCGGCTTGTGGAAAGTTTCTTATATTACCTCTGAGGTTTGTCTTTGGTCTGTTGTCTGATTGCAGACAGACTCCTGCTCTTTTGAGGGTCTTAAAAGCTACATGGCAATCGCTTTCATTTCCAGTTTTCTCTCTCTGGCACTTCAGATGTCTCTTCCCAAACTTGGACATGCACATACACAAAAGTGAAAATGATAAGTTATATTTAAGGTGATGGAAATTTCCCCTTTCCTCTGGAGTTTATCATTGAACTAGAATAAACTGATCAGAACAAGGTAAACACAAATTATTTTGAATTGCTGTGCAACTCACAGTGTTTTATTATGCTTGGTTAACAAAATACAGTATTTATACTGTACAGCAGAAGATTAATCAAATTAAACGATTCATCCTTCTTGAGAAGCCTCAGATAAAAGACATAAAGGTCAACATAGTTGACCATAACTTGAGCAAATTAGAGAAAGATGCATAGCACAAATGAAAACTTGTTAAATGGAAAGAAAAACAAGTTATCACTGTTTCTAAAAACCCAGAAGGTATTTACAGTAGATCTGAGAAAATTGTAGGAGTATTTAATTAAAATCTCTCATTATATCTTTTTAAATCTTTGAAAAGTCTGTTTATTCTGTCTTCTAGCAATGTTACCGTCAGTGTAATTATCATCATTAAACAGTATCTTTGCTGAACTGCACAAACGTATGGCAGAAAAAAATCATGGAGATTTAATGCCTGAATTAACTATTTGATGACCATACTCTCTAAATTCATGGCTGTTTGCTAATCAGTATTTCAGTGGCATTTAACATATGAGAAGGGTCCCAAACCATGAGATTCAGACCGTCACATGTTCAGAATTTCATAGCATTATCTCTTTCTGATTAGTTTGTCATCTTGTGCATTCCAAAACTGTTTCATATTTGTCTAGAGTTCTAGAACTAAGGCCATTGTGTTGTAGAGCTTTTGTAAGTGTCAGAGCCCTGAAGGCACTGACAGACCCAGCTGTCTCTGGCCACCCTCCAGGACATTTCCCCACATTGCACATGTCCCAGGACTCCACTGAAGTGCCCTATAGCTGTCAATCCCTTGGTGTTGTGTCAGCAAGAAGTGGTGCTGGTCAGGAACCAATTTCCTTTCTCCAGTCTAAGTGAAATTGTTCACGTGGAAGCAATGACTACATAAGCAAGGAGTCTTCATTTCAGAAGAGAGATGGCTTGGGAGAGTGTGAAACATGTTTTTGTAAGTGCCATGGAGAAGGTTGGCAGGGATGGACTGTTCATTTTTTCTTCCAGTGCAGGAGCTAGGAGTCAGGTCCAAAACAGAAGGTGGTAGTTCACAGAAAGCAGCTGTCCTGTGTAAAGCTTTGCAAGATCTCTGTCAATCTCAATGATTCTATGTTTCTATGAAAAGAATATCATGAATAGTTACAGTCTACTCGGGTTTAGCTCCCTGAAGTTTTGAATATAGCTGAAGGTAGAAAGTATATTAGGAGGTTTATCTTGAGGAATTGCTTTCGTCTACTGTTCTCTGTGCCTTTGTATATGGCTACTCTTGAAAGCAATGTATTAAGCAAGATATTAAACAAGATCCACCTTTGATCTGATCCATAATATGTTCTCTACCATATACAATTAATCATTATACCCTTCATTAAACTATGACAAATTAATATGTACAGATATCTTAAAACTTCAAATGTGCTCTTTAAAAAAAAAAATCAATCATTTGGGAGCTGGGGTTGTGGGGTTATTTTGTGGATTTTTCTGTTTTGTTTTGGTTTTAAATGTTAAAAAAAAAATCCAAACACTAAAGAATAATTAAAACCCAGAAACAGCATCTGATTATCAACAAGAATACATGCCATAATTCAAACTTCATATCTAGACATAAACACTAACATTAATCAGCAGTACTGCACAGAAGGAAAACTGTTCAAAATAACATTTTTACTCTGTAAATGATGTTATTTTGAGTAGTTTTAATGTATGCACATGATAACTGATAACCTCATTAATAAATGTACAAACTTGTAAGAGAGTTAATCCTATTGGGTTTTGAGCATCTTCAGTCAATTTTAATATATAAAAAAAATCTCATGTGGAAAACAGCCATATCAAATACATGTTTGTCTATTAATATTTCACAAATTTGTAGTTAGTGTATTTAATTAGAAAATTGCATTATTTTAAATGCACAGACAGCCCAGTACCAAATGTAAAGAATTTTCTGAGGAGTTTTTTGTGACTTATAAAATTCATGCATCAATCTATAGCATATCTTCCACATGGGGAAATACGGATATTTGTATGCTAATTAATTGCAGAACTGCTGGTAAATTCCCAACAGTTTGCCTGTCTTGTAGAGTTTAGAACTGCTATCAATCACCTTTTTTCCTTTCAAAACATTGCATTTAAATGACATTTTCTTTATATTTTACATTATTCTTGTGTTTTGCTGTGTGACAGCAGTAATATTTTTTTTTCCCCTATCCCTCAGTTCTGTAAGTCAACCATAACTGGAGATGGCACTGAATAAGTTAGACTGTAATTCTGAAAGTATGCAACAAATCCAAAAGATATTGTTTCCAGAATTAATAAAAAATAAGACAAATGGAAATAGAAATTCAAAAAATGCCTTCAATTCCACAAGTGTAGATTGGGAAAGAATGGGAGGTTTCAGTCACTGCTTACTTATAGTCTCATTATTTATTTCTATTTTGAGGACAATGTAATATATTTTGAGAAATGTATTACACAAACATAAAATCAAATAGAAAGTGAGCATTCAAGATAACACAAGGTGATCCATAGTTTATAAAAGTGAACTAAATCATGCAATATATTATTCAATTAGGAATGCATATATACCTGCATTAACTCCATCAGACTGTGATTAAAAGTCTTTAAGATCATCTTTTGCTCATTTTATTCAAAATCCTATCTGGCATCATGTACATACCAGTCGTTCTAACCAAGTACCAGAACCACCACCAAGTGTCTCAAAAAAGTTTTGAAAGAGGTGATTATTTCTTTATGCCAGCCAAAGTACCAGGAAAAGCACCCATAATTTCTCTAAGAGTTCAGTAAGTTATGGTGTCCCTTGGAGTTTTAATATTGTTCAGGTAGATTTGAATTTGGTTTTTTTAATAGGAGAAATACAAGTATGATTTTGTTTATTTGCTTCTCTACTTGTGCCAGGAGTTTAAGGAAATACCACACAACTTTAGACTTTTTCTGCAGTACATTATGTGTACTCTGGCCAGTGCCGGAGGTTCAGAGAAGAGATCTGATGAGCTTGTAAGTTGTTTTTCATTGTGATCTCCCAAGAATTGGAAATGGAGAGTTTTCTACAATACATTTCCCTAAGATACTAGTTTGTTAGACCAGCTGCTGATGCTAGAGAGCTTTTATAACAAATGATGTTCAGGTATAACCTGGAGGCTGCCATTTCAAGCTGACAATATGGATGCAGTTGACACTCCCTGAGAGAAGAAAATTTGACAGAATGGATACAAAATAATTCCCACCCATTGGCCCATCTACACATTGGCAGAGAGAAGACACAAACAAATCAGGTTGTAGATATGCACATAGGACTGACTCACCTACTAAAACCTATCCTAGACATAAACCTTATTAGTGGGGGATCTTGTGATAATTTAGTTTCAGGTGTAGGGTTCATGAAAAGTATTATGGAGAGAAGTCTCTGAAAAAGAGTGTAAATTATGCTGAATCATTGTCATATGATTTCAAATGCTTAAGTTTTATCTTGTGTTGTCTTGACAAATTTTATACTATGTAACAATTTATAAATCCTAGTCTAATGCAAAACTATTGTGAATCTGTTGAAGGAAAAGAAATGCAGTGTAAGATTTTTATAAGGTGTAATATCCTTTCCAGTTATTGAGTTTTTGCTTTAAACATCACCAGAACCATTACGTAATCAAAGAAAAAGGTTATTATTCACAATACAGCAGTGTTCAAATAAAGATTTTGTAATAAATGCCTTATATATTTCTACGATGAATATGATGTAAATTTAAGTGAAGAATATTAATTTATATTGCTATTTTAATATAGCTAAAGCATACATATGGTCTACCACTTCTGATATAGACAAGATCTGCATCTTGCTTGTCAAGAGATATTGAACAGTACAGACAGAGGAAATGTACTACTGGGTATAGGGCAACATACTACACAATAGGGTTTAGGAAAATATGCTGTACTATGTTACCCTTTAGAGCCTAAGGGTAAACTCTAAATACTTTCAATACCAAATTAGAAGAATAAAAAAAAAATCTTAAGTGCATTTTTTTGCTTGAAGAAATTTGAAAGTTGTTAGCACATTAAAAATTAAGCAGGATTAACCATATAAAGACTGAGACTCTTTATCCTGTTTTCAGAGTTTATTACTTAATTTTTAGAAATAACAAGATTATTACTTCTTGACTAGCAGAAAAAAAAACATTAATGGTAAATGGAGATTCTTTTCTTGTAATACAATGAACAATTTCAACTACTTTTCATTTCATTGACCACTTTTTAACCTTTTTTTTGGATTCACATCAAAATTATATACATAAAATTTTAATTTAAAACTAAGTATTTCGAAATAGAAAGACTTCTGGGAACCCCTACTCAGATATGAATTTTAATTATCTGATATGTTTTGTATCCCCATCCTGTAGCTTTAAAGAAGCTTATAGGAGGAGGCATGTCTTATATTATTACACTGCATTTTTACACATACAGTCCATAGGAAAATTTGGTAAACAGAAGGAAATTGCGAAATCTCTGATGTGAGACCTCCCAGAAAATATCAAAACAGCATGCAAAAACCCTATTGTGTTGCTATGATGTTTAAGAATTCAATTTTGGTTTGTGTAAGAGATGGTTAATTAAAAGTTTGGTAATCATTATCAATTTCCAGATGAGATTTTTTCTAAATGTGTTTTTTGGTCACAGCTAAACAAACAAAACATTAAAATGAAAAGTCAAGATACTGTATGAAAAAGTATATTATAAAATAGATACTAAAATCAGTATGGAAGTTCCAATTCAAGGCAAAAGATTCATAATCCTAAATAACTTTCTAAATGTAATGTATTAATATTTGAAAGGGAAATGGCATTTTTTTCATACAAGACCAAATATAATTTGTAGTTTTACATAATTATGTTCCAGTCTGTTTTCCTCAGAAATAAATTTATTCTAGAGAAAAAGTTATATTTGACTTTCTGGAATATTTCAAAGAAATCTTACTAAGTATAAAAGAAAACCATAAGCTTATCTGAAAAGTTATTTTGTCTTATAAACCACTAAGAATATTAAACTAAATTAAATGAGAATTTATTGTTTGTATTAATGTCTGAAGCCAAAAGTCCATATCTCCTGTTTTCTTGGCATTTTCTCAATATATTATTCCATATTTGATATAGTCCCATTGTATTACCCCAATTTGCCCCTTTCCTAGGATAACTCTTCTTTAAGAGCATTTAGGTGTCTCAATCACTCTTGTGCTCTGGTTCCCATATTTTTGTGTGGCACGATGAATATCCTCGCCCTTTTGCTCTCTAAATGGCTTCCCTTACTCCTGCCCCTGGCCAGTGATGTGAGATGGCATCTTTGAGAGACTGAAATCTTACTGGTTAATGACTCAAAACAATCAGCCGTTTGCAGAGGCGGCAGGATGCTTTGCTGGGGCAGAGAAGGGGAAAGAGGAGAATTTTTGAGGGTGTGATGGTGGAAGGAACCTCTGATGCACATAAAACAGAGAGAGTGAGCACCTACCGCCGGAGGTTCTGGGGTTTGAGCCAGGTGAGGGGGAAGGCCGATAAGAAGCAGACCGTGCAGAGGTAGGATAGTGCTTTTTATCATGCCAATGTCCTCCCTTACACAATGGGCTCAGTTGTAAACCCCACTCCTCACCCCAGAGAATGTCCCATTCACACGGGACATTAACATTCACATGGATTCCTGAGGGTTTTCATCCCTTCCGATGGCTCAGCTATGCTGAGGTGAGAGGCAGCTGTCATGTCTTTGAAGGGGTCAAACCATAGAAGGCCCCAGAAGTGCCCCCACCCTCATTTCTGGGGCCCCCCACTGCAGGACTGTGGGTGATCCACAGCGTTGGAACAGATCCAGAGTGTTGCAACAGGCAGTGCAAAACATTCTCCGCCCTGCCAGGGGAGGTACCTGAGCATTCACATGTAAACTTAAGCATCTATTAGCCCATTGAACTTTGTGCTTTGGGGGCTTCCCCCACCCCCGATGGACTGAGACAATGACCACCACTTCAGTCAACAGATATTAAAATTGCAACCATCAAGTCTTGTCGTGGATCCACAGATGATGATATATTTCTTTTCTAATCCTTCCTTTCTCTGTCTTTTTTCCCTTTTACTTCTTCCTAAGTGCTATTCTTATGCCTTTATATTGCTGTTTTGCTATAGATAATAGCCAAAAGAGTAACATATCTGCTTTCCATTGCAACCAAATTGTTCTAAAATAAACCTTACACATATAGATATATATCTATAAACATCAATCTTTCAATGTCATTTCGCCCTAATCCTCCCCAAAGGATCTATTAAAAAGAACATGAAATACCCTTGCCTTCAGGGACTGTTCACAGCATTGTTAAATAACATTAGGGTGTGTCCATGCCCCCCTACCAGCTGCTGTCAAAAAATTAACTATATCCTGGCTGAAACTAGGACATGGATCTAGTCCTGCACATGTTTCTGTACATACATAAAGAGGAAGTGAGTGGAGGCCAAAATATAATTTAAGTAAAATGCAATTTTAAAATAGTTAAAAGAGACTTTTTTTGTAGGGGTGTTCCATTTCCTTATCCTTCACATGCCGCCCTTCCTCATTATTAATGTAATTTTTTTGAAGCATAATTCTAGTAAAGTCAATGGCAAAACTTTCAATCATCCACTCTATTATAATAATAGCAGCAATTGCAGTGTCTTCAGTATTGTTTTCCCCATCAAGAATTCAAACCTGGGTAAGGCTGTCTTATTTCCTGAGCAAAAAAAGGCCAAGATGACCTGTAGAACATATGTCTACACTTTGTGAAGCAGTGCCATGCACTGAACTAGCTGTGACCTGAACAAACTGTACTGCTAGAAACAGGACAGATGCAGCAAAGTGGTGCAGATCAATTTTTCTGGGCACAGCACAACATAAATTAATTTCTAGGACATGAGATAGCATTCCTGCTTTGTGCAATACTGTGCCATCATGTTTGGTGTTATTTCTGCAGTCTAAAAATACTGCCATAAGTAGAGTTGTAAAAAAATGCTGAAAGTCTTTCCACTGTCATAAATGACATTCTAAATAGAACCCTAAAGTGAATTAAAGCCCAATGGAAACATATGTATTTGGAGATCCTTAATCTCTTAAACATATTCTTTGCATTTTTATTAAATAGTTGTGTCAGTTACCATAGACTCATATAATAATTAATGTTTGAAGGCACTCAGGAAGTCATCTGTTCTAACTTTCCACTCAAAGCAGCACCAACTTTGAGATTTTTATCAAAATGTTTAGAATCTTCTTTTTAATACCTCCAGGAATGAATTTCCCACAATCTATCTGTCTTCACCTAACCACTACATTGAAGGACAAATTCAAACTGTTTACTTTCAATCCTATGAATGTAAGCTTCTATAGGAATCAGAATGATTCAAAGTAGAATTAAAAAATTTTCAGTGTTTAGACAGTGTAGAATTAAAAAATTTTCAGTGTTTAGACAGTAATGATTTTATAGCAAACATTATAATGTTTTTGGGATTTCTCTTATCCAATTCTAACTTCTCTGTAATAATTATTGTGTGTTCTTCAGGTATTTGACTACTTACAACTTATGTTTCAGGTCAAAACTCATAACAAATGTTTTTTATCTATTCTTTGAATAACATGGTGATATCATCTTAATATTTACAAATTCGTATCACTATATTTTTTGGAGATTCTCCACTGTCTGCACCTAAAATTTTCAGTTATTATCATCATTATTTAGAAAGTTTTGCCTTGCATAAATGACTCCCTAGATCAATAGTGAGAATCATTATCATTTTCTTGATTATCTTTTACTCTTTCCTGATGTTTATCCCTGTCTTAGTTGGAACTTGCTCAGCAGATAGTTTTCTAACAGTTTTTCTATTTGTGCATAAAATGTATCTAGTCAAAGACTTTTTAATTTCCTTTTTTTTTTTGAAAGTGATATTTCATCTCATATACAAAACCCAGGAAGGAGGATGAGCAAGAATGACATGATGGATGAGCTCATATAATGTCACTTAAATCTCAAGGAATAAAATGAAAGATGGATACTATAATTAAATTTTGTAATTAACAAACCTATCTGGTGTGCCCATGAGCACAATATTAGAAAGTTGTATCTTTATACATCTAACTTTTCTGGTCCTATATTTTATGTAGTGAAGATAGGCATGATGTAAGAGTGAAGAATAAAGCAAAAAGTTTGATATTTATTTCTTAATAATTTCTGATTCCAGCTTTTCTAAAATTCTGTAATGTTTTCTTATTTCAAAACTGGAGATGGAGAAAATAATATGGGTTCCAAAAGATGTGAATGACTTTTTTATATTTACTTCAATGGGGTTTTTTGTACTAGTGAGTAATAATAGAAAAAAGTAAAATTAAATTTAAAAAAACTGCAATCAAGAACAAATTTCTTGTTATACATTATTTATTCTTAAAGAATGTAAAAAAAAAAACAAAACCAAAAACACCATCATGCCCTTAGAGAGCTCATGGGATCAAATCAGACCTGGACCAGTATGTCAGAGAAACATACAATTATTTGGAGACAGAAGAAGAATCACTGCGGTTACTTTCAGGGGCTTAAGACTGTTGTGCTCTGGTGCGTTCTAAAGCACTGTCACCATATACATATTGAAAGTAAAGAAATAATCCAAGCCTACTTTTAAGTACATGGTGCAAAATGTCAGTGTCACCTCACGTCACAGTTTAACCCCAGCTGTCAACTAAGCCCAGCACAGCCGCTCACTCTGTCTCACCTGGGGGGATGGGGAAGCGATTCGAACTGGTAAAACTGACAAAACTTGTGGGTTGAGATAAAGGCAGTTTAATAGGTAGAGCAAGGTAGAGCATGCACAAGCAAAGCAAAACAAGGAATTTATTCACCACTTCCCAGTTGCAGGGAGGTGTTCAGCCGTCTCCAGCAAAGCAGGGCTCCATCACACGTAAGGGTGACTTCAGTAAACAAACACCATTTTGACCCCCTTTCCTGCTTCCTCCCTTAGCTTTATATACTGAGCATGACACTACATGGTCTGGAATATCTCTTTCAGAGTGTGGATCAGCTGCTGCAGCTGTGTCCCCTCCCAGCTTATTGTGCACCCCCAGCCTTCTCACTGGTGGAGTGGACTAAGAGGCAGAGAAGGTCTTGATTTTTGTAAGCACTGCTCAGCCATAGTCAAGGCATCTCAGAATTATCAACAGTTTCCAGCACAAATCCAAATCGTATTCCCGTACTAACTACTATGAACAAAATTAGCTTTATCCCAACCAAACCAGCACACCTAACTCTTTGTAAAACCATTTCCTTTCAAATGAAATGGAAAGTTTCTCTAAGACCTTAGCCTAGTGAATATCACTTTAAGGAAAGTTAACACACAAACCTAAAGAAAGGACAGTTGGATATTAGAAAGTAAAAATACAATAGAAATGGAGTAGGTAGGATGCTCTTTGTGTCTAAAAATTAAATAACATATTGCATATTTTTGTTGTCGGTGGCTTTTTTTGACTCAACCTGCCAAAACTTCCATCCCTAAATATCACACGAAATACTCAGAACCATTTTTGTTTATCCTATCAGGAAGTTAATTTGAATTAGTATAATATAAATTGAAGTGTTTTCACTACTTGGGTTACATTTCATTCATTAGCCCCTTTCCAAAATAACTTAAATCACACAAGGTCTTATGGGCTGTATGCTAGAGTATGTTAATACAAAAAATAACAGAGAAGTTTCATTGTTAGAAAACTTGTTGCATATTTTGTATTGCTTTTAGTCCCAGAATTCTTTACCAAATGTCTGGAATACACAGCAGGCAGAGAGAATTTGGCACACCAAAGAATGACAGTACTGAGTGGTGCACTGTTACTGAAAACAAATAGATGTTTTCAATATGAAAAGTCAGTAGCATAGTTACATCCTGGGAACTTCATCCAGAGTCAGAGGGAGGTTTATTGAATGCCTGAATCCATAAATAACCCTTGAAGATAATCTGTTAAAGTTGCACCTCCAACATGTAATTTTCTCACAATTTGTAAGTTTTACCTAGATATTTTACTTTTATTTTTCCCCCTCCTAATTTTACTGCTTCACTCTCTTTCTTTGGAGACTGGAAGTTCTTGTTTTCCATTGCAAATGGAATAAAGCTTTCCTCATCTATTTTTCTTTAAATGTACCCTTTTAGTTTTCTGCCTTGTTTATTTATTAATTTTCTTTCTGTTCTGAAATTTTGAAGGGTATTAGATTCTGGAAGGTATTTTTCCTTTCATAGATTACTTGGTGCATTTCTTATTTTAAGTAGTAATCTTTTTGAAATATTCATTTTTTTCTGTAACACCTGCTTGAAATTTTAAATAAGATTAAAATATCTATACTTAACACTGTTCCTCAGTAGCTGGTTTATGCATATATCATACCTGTAGAATGTACTTCAAGATTAGCAATGGCCTCTGTCAGTTTTCAAAGAGATTTAAAAATAACAAATAACAATTTATCTATTCTGCTGTTCCTGCTGCTGCTGAAAAAAAAAAAAAAAAATTCCTTAAAGTTTAAAATTTCTCCCCTCAGAAATGATTTCCCTTTTTTTTTTTTTTTTAAAAAAAAAAAAAAAATTCCTTAAAGTTTAAAATTTCTCCCCTCAGAAATGATTTCCCTTTTTTTTTTTTTTTTAAAAAAAAAAAAAAAATTGAAATATTCCATAAGGGTTAAAATTTCCTCCCTGAAGAATTGTCTGCCTTTTTTCATGTTTCTAAAAATAAAATGACATTAACATGGAGGTGTCTAACATGACATGATGAAGTATGTAATTACCTGATTAATTATAAATTATATTATCACACATGAGGTTAACTTGATGGAGTAGTTTCCACTCACTGAATGTAGTTTAGGCTTTTTATCAGGTGCTGGGGCTGAGAACTCACAGCTGATTTGGTAGTCATATGAAGAACCAAGAAAATAAAAAAACATTTTGGTCATCTTTGTGGTGCAATAAAACAGTCTTTGGTGAGGAAATAAAGTGTTACTAGTCCTCAGAGAAAGTTAAAAAAAGCTGAGAGAGATTTGGGAAGTTCTGCGAATCAAATGGAGGAATTCAAATAGGGCTTAGTTGCCTTATTATGGCCCTTTAATAAACGGGACTTATATGGGGACAGACTTTTTAGTAGGTCCTGTTGTGGTAGGACAAGGATAATGCTTTTAAACTAAGAAAGGGAAGATTCAGAACAGACACAACAAAGACATTTTTTTACAATAAGAGTGTTGAAACAATGGTGGATGCCCCATCCCTGGAAACATTAAAGGTCAGGTTGGATAGGGCTCTGAGCAACCTGATCTAGTTGAAGATATGCCTGCTTATTGTAGGAGAGTTGGACTAGATGACCTTTAAAGTTCCCTTCCAACTTAAACTATTTAATGATTCTATGATTCTATGGGTTTTTTCCTGAAAATTATATAAAGTGTTATGACTAAGATCAGGAACATGAAAATAGGTTACAAGCCATTAGGGAAGTTGGCAATCTTTAAGTTTCTTTAATTTAAAAACTGTGGTTCATATATCCTACAATAATCAAACAGGGATATATCTACATTTCCAAAGTGCAGCTTGGTCTAGTTCTAAATATACATCTGTGGTAGCCCTTTCAGAGGATTTCCTTTCTCTGGGAACTCCATGTGGGAATGTCAGAGTGTACCCAAGTCATACAAACTGCATCTCATCTATATCAAGACCAAAAAGCTCTAGCCTTTTTGGTTTGTTTTTTTTTTAAATTTGCTGTCATTGCAGCATTTTTATCACACACAAAGGCTGGAAAACTGTAATAATTTTCGTAAGTTTCTGACTGACTCTTTTTATTAATCAAATAGCTTCTATACCTCATTGGTAAAACTGAGTAGAAAAAGGTTGTAACAAGGGCTGTAACAAGGGCTAGCTAGCTCCTTTTGAAGTGTTTGCTACATTTTTCCCAATACCTTTGTCCACATCAGATAGCCCACACAAGGCAGGCACAAGAGAATTGAGCAGGCTGAATAGCTTGAAGCCTAAGACAGTCATAAGGACAAACAGGGTAGACAGGGAATAAAGGAAGTGCAGTTGGTTGCTTTTGGTTTTTTTCCTCTTGAATGAGCACGTGCACAAATTATTCTTTGAATTTCCTCTGACACACACACACATGCTACTGTTGCCAACAAACAAACTTCTCCCCTATCTTCCCCAGAGATAGAAGTATAGCTCAAGATGTCTGTCAAAGAACACAACTTTCAGAATCCCAATGCCCATTTACCCTTCAAAAGATATGTGTCAGGAGCAGTTTAGGTTGAATATCAGGAAATTTCTTCACCAGGAAGGTGGTTGGGCACAGCAACAGACTCCTCAGGGAAGTGACCATGGTACCAAGTGTGTCAGAATTCAGCAAACAGTTGGACAATGCCCTCAGATATATGGTGTGATTTTTGTGGTTGTCCTGTGCAGTACCAGGAGTTGGACTCCACAATGCTTGTGGTTCCTCTCCACATCCTGACACTGTCAAGTAAATAAATAGCCTATGAACTTTCACTACTAATGAAAAAAAATCATGTATATTCCAGAATATACTTTAAAAAATATTTACATTTAATACACCAGTTCTGACTCAAGCATTTTTCCCACTGAAATAAACTAATGAAATTTCTAGCAATTTTTTATAGCCATATTTGTCCCAAATGAAAAATATTAATCAGCATAAAATTAACAAAGCTAATCATAACTCCTAAAAATTCTGAGAAGTTATTTTAACAACACTAGACACTGCAACATTAGAGGAAGTGATAGAAAAATATTACTGATTTTTAACAAGAAAGGAAAAAGTAAATGGGCTTTTGAATTTTTGAGAACAACCTGTTGTGAAATACACCTTAGTAGATATTTTAAATATGTTCTCACTTTATTAAAAAAAAAAAA
>WBMZ01007132.1:0-76419 GCA_013400975.1 Atrichornis clamosus | reverse complement strand
AACACAAACCCACCACAGAGGCCAATTTGGAAATATTTAAGGAGTTAGGAGCAACAATATCAAACCTATGTCAACATGATTTGGAGAAAGGTTTTTGTGCTTAATCTCTTGCCTGTCTTTTCCCCAAATCTGTTTGTTTGTTAAATAAAAAAGAATTGGTCATCCCAAGATGCCTTGCAGCATGTATGTCTGTAGACTACAATTTTCTGCAACAATGCTTCTAAATCAGCAATTGAAGATTAAAAGCATTATGATGTTAGAGAAAGGAAGAAGTTTATTTCTCACTGTGATTTCAGTACATTTCCTCAGTGAGCATTCCAGTCTAAGGGAACACTCAGGAAGCTTATGGAAATCGATGTGAATCTTCATCATGCCTCACTGACCTTTTTGAACAAATGTGGGAAAGTTCATTACTGGTACTTTTCTGCTCTCCTCTGTTACCTTGAGGTAAAAAACCTACCACATGCTCTTTTCCCCATACAAATGGTGAGAAGATAATCAAAGGTTTAAAGAAGTGCTGGAGAATCTGTGGAGTCTGAGTGTCTGATAACACACAAACAGTTTAGGACAAGTCAAACAGAAGCTTTATGAACTGTGATTATAGTGAGAGAACATTTAGACAGAATCTTCCCCTTTGCTCCCCTATTACCTCCCAAATTATTGCAGAGACTCAGCCTATATGCTGTTTCCAAAAAAATAAAGAAGTGAGGAAAGTGATAATTTCAGTGCTCATAAGGCCATCTCTGGGAGGGATGGACTCCTTAAGAAGCTTGCTAACTTTCACAATTTAAGAAGTCAGAAGTAATAATGTGACAATATGAAGAGATGGCTCTTGATGGAGCCTATAGGAGTGACTTATCCAGTGTTATCTTAGCTTGGACATGGGGAATTGGAAAGAATCACAGACTTGTAGCTTTTTGTCAGAAGGAATATTCTTCTAGTTAGGATAAGCTTCTTAGCCAGACTATCCAAATCATAAATATTAAATAATTTTACCACAATAGAAGAGAAATAAATAAATAACATGGAAATGGAAAGATGGAAAAGCAATAGGTAAAAACATAAAAATAGGTAAAAACATAAAAATGAAATGTGTAAAGGAAGTAAAATACACAAAGAAAGCCAGAAAGAGGTCAGAAAAGAAATTCAAGACAGGACTAGGTCCTCTGGGTTATGTACAGTCAAGGAATTGAATTGTGTTAGGCTGACAGAGAGGGTCATTTCTTCCTCTTTTTAGTGTCTGAGTTGTTTGGGCTGTGCTTTGCTTAATGCTCCAGGGCCAAGTCATGGTCAGTGCTCCTATTTTAAGTTGCAAAGCCAGCAAACAACTTCATAAAATACACCAATCTTTGTTCTTTTATACTATTATGTTTGATTTCACTAATTCATTCACTTACTGACAGTCAATCTCTTAAGTACCTTTCCTGTGTTCTAAAATATTGGCATGGTGATGGTAATTACCAGAGAGTACCTGAGACAAAAGCTTTTGCTTCCTTGTTGTCAATGTGTATTTGTATCAGAGCTCAAAGCCTACTTTGTATCAGGCTGCTTTCCACATTGCTTTTCTTTCTGTGCTGCTGCTGAAGTAGGAGCAGCACCATGCCAAGGCGACCAGATCCCCTCTTCTGATCTGAAAACCAGGTTGCACTTTCTAGGAATGGGTTTGAATCCTTGGTGGCACGCTAGTCTGACAAAGAGTAGTTGCTGAACTGATAGATATGGTTAAAGAATTGCAGAATGAGATGTTAGGTGTTTTTTCTTCAGCGTGCTTGATTTTGATTCTCGCTCTGATGAATAGCAATGTAACTACCTACATTCACTTCTATAATCTTGCTATCACCCAAAATAGGAACAATTGTTTTTCACATCTTGGAGCCTTTGTTGTTTTAGTGTTCGAGGTTTTTTTCACAAATCACTGCCTGTAGACCACATTATACCTCTTGGATAATGTCATGCTTAAAAGAAAAATGTGTGTAGTTCAGTATGCATCTGACACTTCCTCTCAAATCCTTTATGCTCTTTTCCATTATGTATTCAAAATCTCATTAAAAGAATGTAGTAACCTGAAGAGTTTTGTATCAAAAATCACTATAGATATAGTAAATTCAACACCAAATGCTTTCAAATAAATTACCATTATAAAATATACTGTTAACATTAATACAAAATATATGCTATGAGTAGTTATTTATTATTAAAATAAATTCCCATTAACAGTGGTGAAACAAGGAATTTTGAAGCATTTTCATGTAATTCATACTTAATTGTATTAAAGGAAGGTATAATACAAAAGACTATTGTTCTATAATTTGACCTATATAATTAATTTACTGCTACTTGGTTGCAAAGAAAATACTTTGATATAGATTAGGTGGAATGAAAACCAAATTTGATCTACTTGAAAAATAAGTGCATTTTGTTGTTGTTTTGAAGTTTATGCTTCATTAAAGAGAATATCTGAGATTTTAGGAATATGGTGCTTTGGGGGAGAAGCGTCTGAACTCCATAAAATTACACTTCGACAGTCTTCTGTTTCAGCTTGCAGTTGTATCCATAAGCATACCTTAATTATTGAATTTTCATATGCGTGTTAAATGGAAGTTTTATTACTTGCTGTTTTTATGGAGAAAAATGGTACATTGAAATTTCTTGAATATTTTTACTCCTTTTTTTCTTTTTGTCAACTGAATTTGTATTGAATTCCCTCATTTTTAACAAGATTGACATTGTTAGAAAAAAAATTATAATTGATTTGTTTTAGAAAAAGATATTTAAACATCATGATTTGAGACATAATTCCTGTGCTAATCCTGGAAATCCTTACAAACAGCATAAACAGTATTTTACTGTGAGCCAATAGAGAGAGAGAAGCATTAAGTTTCTATCTTTTATTAAAAAGTCACTAACTGCTCTGTTTACTTTCTCCATTTGTCAGATCTAGTTCCCTCCTATACTGCCTTTGGCTTTTGTTGCTATGAGGGAAATCCAGCAGCACAATATTTAGAATGTGTTGGGATGGAGAAGATTTGGATTAGTAAACTTGTTTCTTGCTTGTCAAGAGAAGAATCTAATAATTGAATACATGTTGTGAAAAATAATTGCAAAACACTGTTATGAAGTTTTAACTGGTAGGATTTTAAAATTTTGCTCTTTGCTTCTCTGCTATCATAATTTTTATTTGTATTCCTCCCATGCCTTTCCAAAGAGAAAAAAGTTGATTGAGGTAAATGTATGATATATGTTCTATACTTTGTATTTTTTTTCAGGTGTACTGAAGTTAAGATAATCTAATAAAGCACAGGGGAATGGAAGGTACTCTTTGGCTTGTCAAGTCCTCTAGTGTAGGGCTATCACAATGGTTCTAATTTTGGGATATATCTGATAGAACAATACTGAATAAAAGGTGTGACCACAACTTAGGCCCAAATACCTGACAATCTGTAATGTTTCTTCAAGACTACACTCATGTAAATACAACTGAAATAAAGTCTCTGGATTTCTGTCAAGAAGTTGAACTGGCCTTTGTCTACTAAAGAAAGTAAATCTACTTTGCTGAAATAAAAAGAAAGCCTTTATCCTAATGACAAGTAATTTGAACTTGAGGCACTTGCTGTCTAAATTCTTCTAAATCTGTCTAAGTCTCAAGGTACTCAGTTGAATCCTTCAGAGCAGAGATTTGTATACACCTTTAATATTCAAAACATCTTTTTTCTTTCATTTAAACTTTTAATTAACCTGAAGTCCTTTACTAGTTTATAGTTCTGAAACTATACACCTAGATTTTCCACTGGTGAATTTTGAACTGATGTCAATTGGTGTCAGAACTTTTTATATATCTCCTTGCTAACTCTGGGCTAAATTTACATCATCCATGTAAATGCAAAAAAACCACATAATCTCTTGCAGATCTGTTTGTTGTAACAACTGTAACCTGAACATATCAAATTTTATTTTTTGATGAAAGACATTTTGAAGAAATCAAACAAATTTAGTTCCTGTGTACCAAATTAAATGGTGCTTTTCAGAGGGAAATAGGGAAGTGTACCCTTTATATTCCTTCAATATTTCCTCAGCGATGTAATCAAAATAGAACCAAAACTGGTGTAATAATAAAGCTAAGGTGCTTTTTTTAGCTTGTAGTAGTGCAGCTTTAAGATTCACAAAGTTGTACTTTTCAGTACCTGCAAATGGGCTACTGACCCTCTATAGAGAATAAAGAAATTCTTACCTTCTCCAGATTGCTGTGGTTGACAAAATTATGATGCACTGAAGGAAGCTGATCTGCTGTTCAAGATCATCTTTCATCCTCCTGCTAGGGCATGTAAACTGTTTACCTTTTCTCTTCAAATGTGCTGTGTTTAGTAAGCAACTTTTTCAACAAAAGTATACCTTAAAAAAAAATGGGAATGAAGGGCAACAGAAGACCTCCTTGCCAAGATAAGGGTAACATTTTTAGCAGTGAAAACAAGGATGCTGAATGATTGACAGAATATTGCCAAACTTGCACGAGATTGAGGAGGTTAGGGTCATTAGGCTAGCTCTTTTGGTAAAATATTTAAGGATTTTGCTTGCTTCTATATGGAATTTGGAAAAAATAGAAGGAAAAAAAGACCAAGAGAAAGGTCCATGAGCTAGCACAAGTATTTTTTCTCTTGGTCTTTCTTTACAATGACAGTGATGTCAGAGCTAATATCTTCCCATGTGTGGACTAGTTATTTTTTATTAATACTGATTCAGAGCAGCATGCAAATGCCCCTAAATTATGGAAGACATTATTTCTTATATCCTTCACAATGTTTCAGGAGCCCTTAAAGGCCTCCAATGAAATCAAGATTGTGCACTCAGACCACACCATTGTGAGTCAAACGCTGCCCTTGAGAAGTGTTAGCAGAGCCTCAGGTCTCTTGTGTCCCAGTACAGTGCCCTAGCAAGACTGCCTCTAATTATAATGCACACAAGTAGTATTGCACTCAATGGAACTTAAATAGAGTTAGCATAATTCATGGCACGAAGAGATTGGATTGTCACTTTATATAAACAGAAGACAATGGGCATTTTTAAATTATGGGCATTTTAATTTTTTCAGCTGTACCAGGATAAGAATGATCGTGACTCTCAGCCAAGAACATTCTAAGTGAGCTAACAGCAGGAAACACATCCACTGTTGAGATCATTGCAATCAGATAACGATTTAATTTCATTTATTAAAGTCTTCCAACCTCTTTTAAGGACAACATTAATGTAAAATGTGTTCACATGCTTTAGTATCACAGTGTGAAAGACATGAAAAGAAGTTCAAGAACCAGGATATAATTACTTTTAAAAATTGTTATGCAACAATGCAATCCTATTTCTTACAAAATACTATAATGAAATGTCACAGAGTTCATAGATGTTACTTCAAAGTCTAAAGTTGAATTTCTTCATTTAACTCCATATTTTTTCCCAACTGTATATGGGTGTTCAAACCCATCATACATTTGGAATCAGAAACCATTATTTGCGAAGTCAATTAAGATATTATCAAACTACTCAGAGTAGTCATATTTGGCTAATTGGAAATCAGAAAACTGCATAAAAACAATTTGGAATAACAGTGCAAAGAAATAGTCCTACTCTTCTGTTAAATTTTAACTCTGATCAATTTCATCATGCAGTCGTCTGTCTTCAGATTGTGCACTGGGATCAAGGATATGATAAGCACTAGGGAAGGCACCTTTTTTTTTGGTACAGCTCCACCACAATGGATGTATGAAAACACAGCTTTAGCTTAAACTTATCAAGGAAGTGGCTGTACTATGGCACCTGGCTGTGAACTGGAGTGACAGAAGGGTGAGTGTATTCTTCTCTGGCTCTTTGCATGGCTAAGTGGGGTGATTTTTTCAACTGCCTCTCCCACATATGCCCATGGATGTATTTCATGCCTACGGACATACTTTGTGTGCCAGGCTGATAGCTTCATCACTGGGCAATGTTTCCATGAAGAGGAATGTTTATATTACCTTTTAAACTCTAGCATAATAATAGATTTTGTCTTTCACAGCTTTATTTTATGTTTATTTTATGAATACTGATCTATTCATTTGAGCAATTAGATAAGGTACCTGGGCAGGAGTGCTGGTCTCCTGGAAGATAGGAAGGGTCTACAGAAGGATCTGGACAGACTGGATTGATGGGCCAAGGCCAATTGTGGGAGGGTCAGCAAGGCCAAGTGCCAGGTCCTGCACTTGGGTCACAACAACCCCATGGTGCACTACAGTCTTGGGACAGAATGGCTGGAAAGCTGACTGGTGGAAATGACTTGGGAGTGCTGGTTGACAGCAGCTGAACGTGAGCCAACAGGTGCCCAGGTGGCCAAAAGGTCAGTGGCATCCTGGCTTGTATTAGTAATAATGTGGCCAGCAGGACCAGGGCAGTGATCATCCTCCTGTACTTGGTGGCACTGGAGAGGCCACGCCTTGAGTCGTGTGTTCAGTTCTGGGCCCCTTGGTACAAGAAAGACACTGGGGTGCTGGAGTGTATCTAGAGAAAGGCAATGGAGCTGGGGAAGAGTCTGGAGCACAAGTCTGATGAGGAGTGGCTGAGGGAGCTGGGGTTGTTCACCCTGGAAAAAAGTTCAGGGGAGGCTGTATCACTCTCTACAATTGCCTGAAAGGAAGATGTAATGAGGTGGGGGTCTATCTCTTCTCCCAGGTATCAAGTGACAGCACAAGATGAATTGACCTAAAGTTGTACCAGGGGAAGTTTAGATAGGATATTAGGAAAAAATTCTTCTTGAAAAGAGTTATCAAGCACGGGAACAAGCTGCCCAGGGACAAGGTTGAGTCACCATTCCTGGAGGTATTTAAAAGAACTTTGTGGACTTGGCAGTGTTAGGTTAACAGTTGGACTTGATGATTTAAAAGGTTTGTTTCAACCTAAATAAATCCATGAGTCTATGATTCAATAACTAAGGCAGATATTACAATTTCTGTTCTTTTTTTTCCATTGCTGTATCAAGATTTTTTTTTTTTAAAGTTAGTGCAACAATAAAAGATTGGGGTTGCATTGAATTGCCTTGAAATTGTCAGTTCTGAGAAATCCAGATGGCAGTGGTGTGCCCTGTCATGCAAATGGTCAGGAGAAATAGCTACGGAGCTCATTGAAAATACTTGAAAAATAAAGTAACAAAGAATCAGTGGGTTGTACATTTTTACTTTCCATGGGTAATTTTAACTCCAAGTGGTAGGAGACTTTGTTTCTAGCCTCAGTTTCTCTGAATGCATGAGCAAAAAATATTGGCTTGAAGCATGATAGGGTTTTCTGCATTCTTTCAGACAATAACTGTGAGTTTCCTTTATTATTGTGATGGCATGATCAGAAAAACTAAAATACAGTTGAGAAGCCAAAATATTCTTCAAGAAGATGGAATATTGCCCAAGTGATGCATTTAAACCACAAGGCATGTGGTTCTTATTACATGACAGAAGTTGTTAATACTCACAAATGAAGGAAGTGATCTTAATCCACTGATTCATTTACTTGAGATTAACACCATTAGCACTTTCAGGATAGACGTCTTAGTAGCACAGCCACATGATAGAGTTTAGAAAAGTGATCATTATGACCAGAAATATATCTCTGTTAGGTGATAGATTCACCACCTTACTGACATAGTTATTCCAACATTTCATCAACCTCCTTGACAAGAATCACATTTTCAAAGCTGAAATTTCTTGCACTGTCATTATGCTAACCCTGCTAAGTAGCTTTTTTAAATGTCAAGTTCACCTAAATTAAAGCTTCTCTCCTATAAAATGATTTGCCTTTAAAAACATATGCACAACAATAAATCTCTCTACTTCCTTCTACCTGTTTTTGAGTGAATTGAAATCTGCAGCTTCTCACTGTAGTCTGTTTCCAATCTATGGATCATTTCATGGCCGTCCTTTAAACTGTCTCTCTTTTGAAATGTTTTAAATAACTTAAATATATTTCACATTAAATGACATAAATAATATAGATGTTAGCTTAAGTCACTCTGCCTCTTATGATTTGCTGCTTTCCTTTTAACTGAATGTTTTGGTAGCCCTTTAAGTTGACTAATAAGGTAATATTGTTACAAACAAGTTTGTATGTTTCTGAAGGTATTTTTTACTTTATGATTAAGAACCCCCCTGTATTTTGTAGACCTTTAATTTTATTTGTTTATTTTTGAGTTGGTATCACTTGAGCATCAATACATTTTTCCCACTTTGTTAGTGACAAATTTATCCTGTCATTTACAAGAGCTCAAGAGAGCTGAGTCAGCTGATGCTCCATGTGCTGAGATCTTGTAGCGGGGCTGAAGTTATATTCTCAGAAAGTGCACAGACAGAACACACATATACACAACTTATATACATATATATATATATGTGTATGCATATACACTTAAATAGCCACAAATACAGACACATTCATACAGTACCAGTGACCTTTAATGAAATGGCTCATGAACTCACAAATAGATTTAAGATTTACAGTAGACATTGTAATTTACAATGGGTTTTTAAATACATAGTAAGTAACATAATATAATTTGGGACACTTATAAAGATAATAGTGTTAACAAAAATTGAGCTGGTCAAGGGAAAGGGCCTCATATTTTCACTATTAAAGCTCAACATAACTTCTCCCAAAATTTTAGTCACATGATGATGTGACAACATTCAGCATTCACACACATCCAATATTCTAGTGGTTTTTTGTTTTAATAGCAGAAATATGCATGAACAAGGCATATCTTCAGTAAAACTGGCAGTATTTCTAAGTGCTGTTCTTATTTGAGTTTAAAACTTCTGAAATTTTGAATGTCTTACTTATAAGAACTTCATCTTAAATATTTGGAAAATTTTACACATGTATGGATTTTCCTGCTTGGTTAAGTTTTTTACTCCTAATTGTTTCACTCTCAGTTATTAGAAAATCGTAGCTTGCAAGGTGAGCATAAACAATTGAACATAAAAAGCTGATAGTCTATCAAATTACTTTCTAAACAATTTGTCAAAATTTTCTTCATTAGAATGATTATCATGTCTTACATATCTTCTTTTAAAACATCTCCTAAATTAACATGGATTGCCTACATCAGACGTTATATGTAACATTTAACCCTTTGGACAGCAAAATAACAGGCTTTTTTAGAGATTTGTGTGCAATTATATGTGTAATTACTATTATTATGTGTATAATGTATAATTTTTTTATTTAGAACAAAGGCTCATTGCTGTTGGTTTCTCTAATGAAGGTTAATGCTACACATTTCAGTTACCCATTATAGGTCTGACCTATATTGTTATGCTTGAGGTTGTTTGATGTTGTTTTCATAGGTGCCATTTTCTCCCCCTCTTTTTAGAGTTAAAGGACAGGGAAAAGATTCTCTTGTTACATTTACACAAGCAATGTACTTTCAGTAAAGCTGCTCTGTTTTTCTGGAATTTTCTTGATTTGTGAAGAGATGTCGGGAACCATGTCGGGAACCTTGTGCTTCAACCATGGTCTTCATGTGCATAAATGCAGACTGAAAAGCATAATCACAGAAGTTTTAAGTTTCTGCATAACAGGGCTTTAAACTTGGATCTCACCACAAAAATTGAGTCCTTTTCGAGTAAAGTTTATAAAAGAAAGTAATCTTTCATTCCTGAAACTAATTTATTTTTCTCTGTCAAAATTTTATTTTGCAGCTAAATTTTATTTTGGCATTTAAAAACCTTTAGAGAACTACTAGGAGTTTGGAAATGCTAGAAAACATAATTTTTAATAAAGTTATTAATAGCTCTTGACTTTAAGTAAAGGAAATAGTTTACATCAGAGTATTTTTTTAAAAGAAACTATGAGCATATAGCAATTATTTTGTTCCTAATAAAAATGTTTGTGGATTAAATTTTTCCATCTTGGTTTCCATCTGTAGTAATACTGAAATTGTATTATTGAATGAGGAAATACTGAAGATTATGAAGTCATTATTTTTATGAAACTGAGTACTTGCAAAATATTCAGTCTGGTGGCATATCTCTTATTTGCATGCAATTTAAAAATCCATACATTAATAAATACTTAAACTGGACAAAATCTAGTGAAGAACTTCCATAATAAGACCAAAATGGTGTCCAAGAACAAAGTCATCTTTGACACAAGCCTCACAAAAGAGCAGACCACAATCTAGATAACAATTTGGGAAAGGATTACAACTGCAAGACTAGATACTTCTTAAAAAAAAGCATTATTATTATTGTTGTAACTGCAATTGACAGCCAAGCTCTTTCTATACAGGCTAGCTTTCTCATACCTTCTCCAGATAATTTTCCTTCTGCCAACATCGAAGTATTTGAACTATCCTCTAGGTTTTGGGCATCTCCCTCCAACTTTGTATGGATTTATTTGCTACCTGACACTGCAACATAAGTTAATTTCTTTTAAGGCATACTCTTAAAACTTCTAGATTTTTTCTTTTAAAGATAAGCAGTTTTTTAAAAAATAGTTTCTTTTAAAGATTTATTTTTTTAAGATAAGTAGTTAATTTCCCTTCATAGAGGAAATTCTGACCAGAGTTGTTGTAGGCACAGAAAATTAGGTGAGGTTCGTTCACTTCAACTGTGTTGTGTAGCAGACCATCACTGGTATTAGTAAGACTAAGTAAAACTCAGTTTCATAGTTTATTTTGTGTTATAAACTTTCAATTGATGAAGTTCATCAGGATGATTCTAAAACCTGGTATTCCTGAGAACAGCTGGTTTTGATCATAGCTATTACTGCTGTAGGCGTTAAACATTTTCTTCTGGACTTCCAAGTAAGATGATTTTGCTAGTTGAACAGGTGATAATGTTACCGAGCACAGTTTAAACACTGGTATTTTAGAGAACCTGAAAGAGAGAAGTAAGCCATGATGTGGCCCTTGGCAATATGGTTTAGTGGGCATGGTGGTATTAGGTCAAAGGTTGGACTTGATGATCTTTGGCCATTTCCAGTCTTCTGTAATTCTATGACATTCATTGTGGATGTATTTAGAAAACAAGAGCGACTAAATGTCATAGTTCGAAAAAAACATCTCAGTCTTGCTGTAAATCATTTGGCTCATTGGTAAGTTATTGACATCATCTGTTGTTAACATCATAATTTCCTGTAACTTTATTTATTTCACCAGACACACGATGGCAGCAAAGTACTGAGGAGCCACACTTGCCTCCTCTAGTGTCAAAGAGCACAGTAACTGGCCACTCCAAGGCAGTAGTCTAACCAGAATGACAGCCACAGACAAACTGCATTAAATGTCGGCACAAATAATGATGCTTAATGAATAAAATCTAAATCTCTGTGTATGTTCATTTATGAATATTTCCTTGCTGCCTTATTATCTGCAAAGCACATACATGAGTGTTAGGTGTCAGCATGGGTTAGAAATATCAGTTCAATGTAGAAAATAAGTTAGTTTACTTTTTTTTTTGTTTGTAATTTACATATTCAACACTCCAAAATGGGATTGAAATGCAGTACAGCTATTTTGGTTCTGCTAAAATCCAGAGTAGAACAAATTGTGATTTAAAAATTGACCAATTGACTCTCTATGGAGTAGAGGCATCTTACTGCCATTCTTTCTGCCAATGTACATTAAGAGGTTTTACATAATGTATCTGTAATACGTATAAATAAAAAGGCATAAACTAGATATACGTGAAAGACTATACCTGGAGAGAAGAAAGAGGAAATGTAATGGCAGAAAATTAAGGAAATAATAGAGTAATTTAGCTGATGACTTTTAATATTTTTTAATAACTTTCTGCTTTCTTTAGTCAAAGGCTATATATATATATATGCATGGATATGGATGTGTCTGTGTTATTTATATATCTATATACCTTAAGCAAGGGTTACAGAAGCAAGAAGTGAATTACATCAGAGCTACAATTTCACTCTGAAATGTTAAATTGCTGAATATAGAATTTTTGAGTTCATTCCATGAAGAATATTTGGCTTGATTCAAATAGCTTCAATGTCACAAACGAAAAATGCACAACTGGAAGTTTCTGCATGTAATTCTGACTCATCTCACTTATTACGCTGTTAATAACCCCTGTCATTAATAGTGCTATATGAGTAAAATGATAAAAATCATATTAAAACATATGTCTTTGCCAAATGACATATTTATGACCAATGAAATAGGAGAAATTAATTGTTTCTTATGAGAGGTTCACATAGCACTTGCTGAACAAATGATTTCAGCTATGCATTTTCACCAAGAATGAATTTTTTTTTCTGTATCTAGCAATTTTTAGATACTACAGGAGAATTGCTAAGGCATCATAGGGAGTGCTGTATTTCTACTATTTTGAACTTCACAAAGAAGCTTATAGAAATTTGTATTTCAGTAGGACTAAGCAAGGCTGCTGATTGTCTGAGTCTGAACACTGTTAGTCCAGTGAATGAAAATTATGACAATGGAGATATGACTCCTTGTTGTGTGGACCAAATAGTATTTTACATAACTCAGGTAGCTCATTTCCCACAATATGCATGCTTTACTACATAGTTTCTCATTTCTTATGTTTCTAACTAAGAGGATCTTTAAGGTCCTTTACAACCAAAATCCTTCTATGATATGATTCTATAACATTTTTCTTTATCTTACATAGATTAAAGGGGAATATTAATGTATGGAATACAAATTGCACATAACCCCTTTGAAAAACATGCAGAAAACACCCATATTTTCTTGTCAGTGTAAAAGATAACAGGCTCACATATAGACAATCTCAACCTATAGATATTTAATTTAAAAATAGGAGTTATTAATTACATATCCATCATCCTGAAAGTTTTTTTTTTGGTTAATATTTTTTTGTGTCTTTAGGAGAAAGCTGATATCCCTTTGAGGCAAGTTAGTAACTATCTTTGCAGATCCCTGATCAGCTCAAGTGGTTAAATATTGTTGATTGAAATATGGCATAACTCTTTTAAAATTATTATTACAGAAGCCTACTCTGACTCAGCAATTGTTCTATCTGCACAGCTAAAAAGTAGGTCAAAATAAACCCACTAACAGTCTAATAGAGGTCAATGCCTCAAATGAATTTCCACTTTCCTTATTTATCAGTACCAGATATGTTTCTTACTACAAAGCATCTTTTGTTTTAAGTGACTAGTCTTTATATTCTGCTTTTTCTGAATTACTTAGAGGCAAAATAAAGAATTCATATTTTCAGTAATTAAAAATTAGAGATTGCTCTTTTACTATTTACTTAGATTAAACATGCCTTTTTTCAATCATAGTTGGGTCACTGAGAATTTTAAGGGATTATAATTTGTATAGTGCAATTTTTCAGTTTCTCAATTTTAAAAAGTTTGTGTCATAAAGTATAAAATAACCCACAACTTTCTTATCCCTTCTGTTGGCCTTTTAGATACTTGCTGTTAGAACATCTGTGGAAAGGTGGCATAAGTTACCTATAAAAGTAGTACAAAGGCAAAAGAGTAATGAAATTAATGCAAATTACTCTCTCAACGACTGTTCTGAGAGTTACACTGAGCACACACATGATTAGTTCTGAAGTTCATTTTTCAAAATGAAAAAGGTTACAGGGATTTTTCATAATACTTCAGCTATCTCTGGAAAATGACTTGTGCTGCCTCTAGTTCTCAGTTCCCAAGTTTGAAATCTAAGAGTTGGAGAAGCAGGATTTAGAATAGCCCACCTCAACATCACTTGTCTATCCTACGATGGCAGCTGGAGATGTCCAAAGAGATGAATCAATGGCTTAATGTTCAAGTGGAAACCAGTAGCAAGTGGTGTGCCTCATGGGTCTGTAGTTGGACCAATAGTATTTAATATCTTCATCAATGACATAGGCAGTGGGATTGAGTGCTTCTGAGCTCATAATGTTTGGCTTCCTGAATGCACCTGCTCCATCAAACCTAAATTATAATGATACTGCTGGTGTCAGAAGATTTTTACCAAATGTATTCTACCATCTTTCAGCAAGTCTGAATCCTCAGGTATCAAAATAACGAAATTTTATAACTTACTCTACTTTGTTAATTTCATAGTATTTTTAAACAGCAAGAATATTTTCAATTCAAAGTTTAGGTTGGGGGTGCTTTTTGGTCTTTTTCTATTTCCCCTTACCCAAGGGAAGATTCTGTATAGATTTCAATAGCATGCCTTTTAAGTACTCATAGTCTGCAGTAGTGGGACTCTCAATTCTGTGTTCAGTGGCAATCTGAATGAACTACTCAAATTTGAATCCAGGTGATAGAGCTGTGAGCACAGACTTGTTAGTGCATTTTGCAGCCAGCACGTGGCAGCTTCCCACATTATTTTGTGGTACTTTGGGGTATATATACTACTTTTTTCCTGATTTTAAATCACATTTGAATTTCATAATTTTTAGTTTACTTATATAAACATTTCCTTTCTCATTGTTATGTTTGAATCAAATATTTTTCTGTTTTATACTGCTTTTGTAAAGTGTTTTGTCCATGTTAATTATGTGGATGTCTAGGAAAGCCTGTGCTAACTTGTGAAATTAGTAACTTTCATGTAGAATTTTGTAGTTTCATCTCAAAACAATGAGCTGATGTTTTTTTTTTTGACAATGTTGTGTCATTATATTAAAATTTGAGAAAAAGGAAATACTGTTAATCAAAGTGAATAGGTGTTACCAAATGTACTGCTCATTTCTTATGTCTCAAACCAAATATACAGGAATATTATTAAATGTATTATGGGCAATATGCTTCTACAGATTATAATAAAAAGAGTTTTCTGGTTTTACTGTCTTTGTAATTTTTTTAATTCAAGCATATGTGTAATTCACATCTAAGAATTTTTATTTGTTGTCTGTAAATCTCCAAATCTAAAAAAAGCCTGTCCCAAACTTAATGATGTGTCATTTTAGACCTGTTTGATATCCTAAATTTTATTTTGTGTATCTCTTATATTTTGGGAAACTTCATGTAAAATCAAAATTGGAAGAAATGTTTTTCAGAAATGGAGTTGCATTACTACTAGATTCTAAGATATGCAAGTTTAAGCAGCCCTTTATGTCTTAGCAGACCTCCTCTTAGGCTTCTTCTCTTGAAAAGTATAGAAAAGTATGGATCAGTATAGATCAGTAGAAGAATCAATGCCATTATCTGTTTTATGAAATAGTTTATATGTAATCTGTAGTCAGTATAAATATTTTGGGACAAAATGAGGGTATCTAAATGGATGCATAGCTAATGCATGCTTCAATTAAAATGTTAACGTTGTTTTACAGATTAATGCAGGGGAAATTTTAAATGTGCATTTCTATTCAATACCATTCATCCTTTTCATGTAAAAATCAATTCTACAAAACCTCTTAACATTCTCTTGGAGAAAACATTATTATAGTTCTTATTCTAATCTTTTTTATTGTGACCCTGCACATTTCCCTTTTTAAGATGGGACAGAAAAACCAGCTAATTTTAATTAATTAATTTGAAGACATTTCAAATATCTCTGAGGGATTTTAAAGATTTTGTTGCTTGTGAGAGTAAGTTTTAATTTTCAGTGAATTACATTAAATTACTCTCTTAATCGTTCTAAAGATTAAACCAATGCTACCTCTAATTTTGACTCATCTATAATTTATTTATTCATCCAGAAATGGGTTTTTCTGGGATATTTTTTAAAAATTTAACTTGTTTCTTGGTAATTGCTCAGGGAAAAAGTTATATTAAAAAATCAAAAGCAATTTGATAGTCTTGGTGATTGCAGTACTGTTTATGGGTACACTCAGCAAACATGCTACATGTGTGAGACAGTTACAGACTTAAAGAGTTATAGCTAAAGGCTATGACACTTTTGGAAAGAAAAAGCCCAAAACACTTCCTTTTCCTGCTCTGGCAACAGCTATTCAATCTCAGCAGGAGCTTCCTTCATTTAACATTTGTCATAGCAAGATGTAGAGTACCTTTAGGAAAGAGGAGGACTTGGATATTTTGTCTTTCTCAGTGGACAAAAGGTAATAGTTGTGAATTTTCTCCGAGCAGATTAATACTTGTGTGGCAGGTCATCCTTCAGCAAACTGGTTATGACAAAACCTTTTATGTGAACATTCCTTCTTTAACTTCATATTTTTGAAAATGGCTCAGCAAAGGTAACTAATTTAGACTTGGAGTGGCAGTCACTCACTTTGCTTATTGAAAGATTGCATGCACACAGGTACTGATAAAAAGTTTTCAGTAATTTAAGGGAACTACTAAACTTTTGTCCTTTCAAGTAACACATGTTTTTCTAAATAGCAAAGTACCTTTAGTACTTCAGTACCTTGAGCTCTAAGAAATATGAATCACACCAGAATGGAACTTGAGCCTATTCTTTCCAGTGAGCAGTCCTATAGGAATGTTTGATAATTACTATATGAAAAAAATGAAATAATGCGCAACTTACAAAAAGATTCTGTCATGAGTAATGTTTTGACTGAAGGGCAGCAGTTGCATTTAAACTGATTACTTCAAATGTTTAGACAACTACAAATTCAGTACTTGTATTCAAGATGGGAAAAGAGAAGGAAGTAATATTGCATGGAAATCATACCAAAATTTGTCTAACCTCAATAGGATGCTAATTTTAGAACAATTATGAAGGAAACATGGAAAACAAAACAAAAAAATTCAGTATAAATTTACCTATTGCAAATCACTATATATGTGGTGAACAAACTTGCTTCATTCAAAATGTCTCATCATCTGTAGATAAAAATCTGGAGGAAGAAAAAGAGTTGAAATGAGACAGCTCTATCATTTTTGTGATGCATATGGCATTCAGCAACATACATGAAACTATCATGGAGGATGAAGAAATAATGTAATGTTAACAAAGATCCTATGCTGGCAGAGGTTAACAGTGTTAAGTGTCAGATGCTGACTTGTCTGGCATGAGATTATAAAAGGTGAACCTAAAGAAAAAGTTTTGCAAACATTCTCGTTTCATAGTTTTGTTAATGACCTTGGCATTTTAAAATATACACATACTGAGTAAACTATTTTATCAGTATAAGGAACTAATTTGAATAACTTTGAAGATGTAGTAAAGGAAATGGGTTAAGACTGGATATGATAAAGCTGCTTTCTTAGAAAATAGCAATATCTGTTGTAAGCTTGGTGTCAGAAGGAATTGTGGTGGTGCATCCCCCCTGCACCCCAGGCCACACTATGATCATTCATGACAGGAAAAATTAAGAAAACCATATTTCTCCCAATTTGTGAGGATTAGAAAAAACCTTAGTGGGTCATACACTATAAAAGAAAGAGAGGTATTTAAGCTAAAGGATACAATTAGCAGAAGAAGAAATAAGCAAACTGATTACTAATGCATTGCACTAAAAAAACCCAAGGAAGTTGTAACCTCATCGTAAAGCAATTTGGTTAAACTCCTAACTGGAGCAATTGCTTTCAAAATGCAACTCAGTGTGATTATGAAGGGAATTCTGTAGGGCAGTAATTGCAAATGAATAAGATTGGGCTAAAAGAATTGGAAGGTATTTTCTAGTATTATGCTCTTAATTATGTCAAAAAACAAGTGGTATTCTCAGTATATTATGAAATGCATTTTCAGGTTTCAGCATAATTCAGATTAGTGATGAAGGAAGATAAATGACTGATTAGCATGCACACCTTAAGAAAGTGTTATGGAGTTTTATGTATGCTTTAATTTTTGCTTTCATTTTGCTTAATTTAGCTGTATGTTTTTTCTGATTGAACCATATCCATTTTGATATAAACAGTGGGTGACAGTGCTGTCCCTCAGTAGGGAGTTAGGTATGTGCTCGGTGGGCAAGAGCAAATAATCACACAGTCAATCCACCTTTGAACCTTTAACATCATCTCATGCAAAAAGAGATGCTAGGTGATTTTTCACAGAGCTAGTGCCCCTCTTTGGAGAGTTTTCAGGTTTTTATACTAGTTATAACAAGGAAGAAGTTGCTCAAATTTGCTCGCTGGTTACTTTAACCAATGCATTTCTGTGCATGCTTCCATTAGTGAGCAGTTTATTGTTCTAGGATGAACTTAGTGTAAGTCCCCTCCCAGGAGTGTGAATATTAACATGCTAATTAGTCTCAGATTATGTTCAGGCAACCTTATCCCCTTCTGCCCCATCCCCCTGGTCCAGGGATGATTAATCTTTGTGGCTCTTAGCATATGCTTGTCATTCTGATATTGCCTTGCTGTGACTGTTCACTTTAATGACATTAGCACATCCTTGTGTTACCTAAGGTGTTACCTTACTGTGATTTGCACAGCAGAGTAGTTGAGAGAAGACTTATCAGGTGCAAGAAGTAGAACACAGCGATTGTGTGTATGATTATGATTAGATTTAGTTTTAATACAGTGTCTAAATATTGCTAATGCCATATTTAAGTTACAACTCTATGATCTATTATGATGGATTATAGTATAATCAGGTTGTGCTCCCTCCTGTTGAATCACAAGCTTCAGTGAGATCCCTTCCTTTTTAAAATTTCTCGGAGAAGCTTAGGTGTGGCTAGGTCCATGTAGTCTCAGATTTTGTCAACAGTTTATGTCTGAAGGCTTATAATATAGACAGGTTCAGCTAGAAACCTACAGGTGTACAGTCTTTGGTGGTGCAGAATTCACAATTACAAATCACCAAAGCACCTATGAAACTATTGCAGGATTTTATCTCTGTATTTGCTCGAATCTTTGCACTTTTTGCTCACCTGTCAGAAAGTGAGTATTCCTCATCTTTGTGTGGGACGTATACTGCAGAATCCCTTGCAAGCTACTTGTAACCTCGGATACCAGTTTGCCCAATTGGCCCAGTCTCCAGCAACATTTTAGGTCGCTTTGTAGGCCCATGTACACAAAAGTCAATCACAATTGCCTCTTCTCTCCCATCTCTTGACTGTATTAATTATGGACCATCCAGACAGTTCTTCCTACAATATCCACCTGGTGTTCTTATATTAGGACAAACCACACTGCCCATCAGAGACAGAAAAAAGGGAGAGGGGTGTGTGCACGTCAGAGGGGAAGGACATACCTAAGACCTGACTATAGTTCGTTGGTTTGCTTTGTTTTTGTTTTCAGTTCACTATTTTTGGAAAATTTGAGAACAAATGTGTAACTTTGTTGCCCTATAAATTGTCTATATCTGAAGGTTTGTGTCAAAATAACTGAAAGTGGTATAAATCGTATATTGAGTTATTTTGGTTCTTAATGTAATTCAGACAAATTGTTGTTCAAAATATTCTTGCTTGGTAGTGTGCTGTTTCAATCAGCAGCTCTCATAAATGGAAAAGATAGCAATGCCAAACTACTCTGAAATAATTCACTTGGTATTCTATATATCATACGCACATACAAGAAAAAAACTGACTGGGAGATTTTAGAAAGTTTCTGAAGAAAAACATACTATTTATTCTGTATTCAGGATTTTTTTTTTCTTTTTGAATTATATGTCTGAAACCAATGAAATTGCTGTCATTGTAATGAATAAGGTAATTTATTTCCTGGATTAAGTTTACATTTGTTGAAGAAATAGAAGTTTATAGGCTCATTAATGCAGTAGAAGTAGTATTCTCTTCAAACTCTTCATGAGTTCACTTCACTGAAGGCATAATATCAACTTAATGTATAGAAATTGCTCCATTTTCTAGAAACATCTTAGAGAAATTTGAGTTTTGTCCAGATTTAGAAGATTTCCAGTGCCAGTGCTCAGTCACCTTCACATTATAAAAGTATTTCCTGATATTCAGAGGGAATCTCCTGTGTTTTAGTTGGTCCTCTCATTGGACACCATGGAAAAGAGTCTGGCTCTGTCCTTTTTGGGAACTTGATAAGATCCCTCTGAGTGTCCTCTTCTTCAAACTGAACAGTTCAAGTTGTCTCAGCCTTTCCTCATAGGAAAGTAGCTCCAGTCCCTTAGTCATCTTCGTAGCCTTGACTGGACTCTCTCCAGTATGTCCATGTCTCTTTTGTAATGGGGAGCTCAGAACAGAACACAGTAGTTCGAGGGTGGCATCAACCGAGTGAGCAGAAGAGAATAACATCTCTCAAACTGCTGGCTCCACTTTGCCTAAAGTGGAGCAAGGTGCCAATTAGCCTCTTTTGATCCAAAGACGCATCTCTGGTTCGTGTTCAGCTTTATGTGAATGTGGTGCCTGGGGATATGGTTGAGTGGTGAACACAGTGGCGCTAGGTTAATGGTTGGACTTGATGATCTTAGAAGTCTTTTTCCAGCCTTAATGATTCTGTGATTTGATGTCTACAACCATCCTCAGGTCCTTTTCTGCCAAGAAGCTTTTAGTTGTTTCTCCCCAGGTTGAAGGACTTTGCACTTTCTCTTGTTGAACTTGAGATTCCTGTTAGACCTTTTCTCCAGCCTGTCAAAATACCTTTGGATAGCAACATTGGGTATATCAATATTGCCATGGTATTGATATTAAAATATAAAATGAATATGCTGATTTTATATTATTTAAGAATAGCCTTTTTTATTGTAAAATAGTTATCTCTCAACTCAGCTACCAGTGGGCTTTTTAAAATGACACCATTCAAGATTTGAAAAATTGTTAGGAAGGTTTGAGAGGTCAGTCCATCATGTTGTTTATAACTTTATAGGCTATTATCAAGATGAAAAACTAATTGATCTGTTTATTTGATGTCATGGTACATTTAGAAGCAATTCTAATAACAACAGAACAGGAGGTTTATAGTTTTGAGTGAAGTTTTGTCTTCTGACTTCTTCCTAAGTAGTCTTCTTAAGTGCAGATTTTGACTTGCATCAAGTGCATTGAGAATACTCTTCCATTCTAGTTTGCTGTGGAAGAAATAGTTCTTTTCTGATGCAGTAAAACAAGTTTTCACATATAGGAATATTAATTATTAGAATTATAAATAAATAAACAGTATTTTCTGAAAGATGCTAGTAAGGTCTGCTACTTCTACAAATCTTTACAGATCCTTTCTTTCTTCCTTTCTGTTGCAGCACTTTTAATAATCCAAATACATAACTACTGAAAGCTAGTTTTCTTCTGCTCAACAATGTGTAAGAATGCTAAGAGAGGATGGACAGTGTGGGAAGTCTCTCTTTTTCTCTGGTGCTACTTTTAGACTACCTTAAAAAGACCCCAAACCCACAAACTGTGTCTGCAAAGCTAGATGTAACCATGATGATGGTTGTGGTTACCATAAAGCTTGCTACCAATGGATACTGGGTATTCCATTGGAACCTAGATGTGTCTGAAAGTCTGTCCTCAAGTCTGTGTATATCAGCTCAAGTTATGCTGTGAAATATTTTTAACTTGGAAGAGCCTGAACATGAAGGTCAATTTAAAAGATCAAATACTGATTGTTGTCTGTTATCCAAGTTATATGGATCATAAAGAGTAGCAATATTGTTGTAACATTCTAATCATAATGCACCACGGTGTGTACTTATAGATTTTTTACTGTCTGTGCTTGTCTACACTGTGTTTATAGAAGTAGTCTTTGTACTCAGCAGAGTTTTACATCAGAAGCGCCCTCACTGAGAACCTTACTAGATCATTGAAAGCCTGCTTGTGAGTGTAGAGTTTTAGTATAAGCTTGTTAAACTTATTTGAGAAATGTTTAATTTAAGAATTTACTCCTAATTATTTTACAGATGCCTGATAAAGGATCTTTAAAGCTGGTTTATAAGATTTAATGAATAGAAATTTACTTATCAAAGGCTTCAGGGAGGTTGGTGAGCAATCTATATTAAATTTTTAAGTTTGAGTAGAATTCTTGCCAAACTATTTTCCATTTTCTGCCTTTTATTTGGACTCAAAATTATGACTACTTTAGAACCTACAAACACCTGACTTGGAGGGCCTATCACTATTACCGCTGTGCTCCTCTCAGTTTACAGAATCCTTCTATTTCCAGACTCTGACTGCACTGGTTTTTTTTCCTCGCAAATAAACGTAGATTTCTCTAAATGACTCCATACAGTTGTTCTTTTTGGGTATAATTTTCTTTAGTGACTCACATTGATTCTCATCTGTTTGGTTTGCTTAATTAACTGAATTACTTCAGAGGACTTTTTTTTTGAAGTAATACGTGTTTTTAGGCCTTATATATGAAAATAATTGCTCTTACTATTTTTCTGATGGTGGAACTGTGTGTTTATAAGCTTTAAGGATGGTGAAAGAAAGTTAAGGAAGAGCAGAACCAAGTTTCAGAACAGCAAGTTGTAAAGGTGGCATGGAATCAACATAGAGAAATAAGCTAAAATCATGGCAGTGGTTCAATGGGAGAGGATTTGGGTAGTGATAGTAAATACTATATTAAGATTATTACCAGCACCTTTGGGGGAAAACCCCTAACATTTTCAGGAATGTGTGAATGCAAAGTTATATAAGCCAATGTAAGGAGCCTCAGCTTTAATCAGTACTCATAAAATTTTGTTTAGATAACTGCTTCCAGGTTTGGGGAAGGTTATGCCATATAATTTTCCAATGTCATTTAACTTTGACAGCCATAGTTAACTTCAGGTGCCATGTCTGAGCTAAAGTTTCTTCTGTTCCTTAGGTGCATTTTGTCTATTCAGAATAGAATTTGTTTTCTCTTGTGCAGGATGATAATTTCCTTCATCTTTGTATAAGTACTATAGTCAAGTTTCTTTATTCGTGGGTGATTTCCACTCTGATAATGACATCTAATCTCGTTTTCAGTTTTTTCCCTCTTATTCTGGCCAATCTTCTCAAGAGGGATTGCTGTATATGGTGTTTTTTCCCAGCACTAAGAAGTCCAGTTTACATCTTTTTTTGTCTCAAATACTAATCTTTTTATAACTTTCAGTTTATCCAGTTTTCAAAATTCTATCCTGTTTTCAGCAGTAGTTTGTTTTCTTTTAATCCCAGATACCTTTCATTTATCAGCTATGTAATCTGACCCTGTGAATCTTCCTGTTGAAGGCTGAATTATTTGGCCTTTTTATCAAACTTCCTTTCAATTACTTATTCAATCCTTGGCTCAAGTTCTGTCTAGAAGTAAATTTTCAATATGAATTTTTTATAACTCACTTTCCTACAGTTATTTGACATTTGGCCAGCATTCTGCATGTTATACTATATATACCGTCTCTTTTCTAACATGCCGTCTCTTTATAGTTCATATGTAATACAGCTCTGAATCATTTTCTCCCTTTTTTACAAGTTCTTTTCCCCTGTTCTAACTCTTTGCTTTTAATTGAAAGGATAAAAATTCATTATGTGAGTCTTTGGCTAGTGGAATGCATTCTAAAATCAGAAGCAGTGAGACATCAGCTACCTTTAAAAGAAATGATAAATTCATTCCCCTACATCACTAAAAATTGAGGACTTGGCTAAAAGAGAGGCTTTATCATGAAGTGGAACATTAAAATAATAAAAAAAGTTACGTGATAGACATGGCCCAGCATTTCTGACTTATTTTCTTCCTTACAATTCCATGCATGGAGTGTTGTAAATGGTAGATTGTTCAATGGTATTCTTTAGAAAAGTCTGTATTTTACACCAAAAGCTTTTTTAATGCACTTCACAAATCACATACTTATTCACAAATCCCTTTATTTATGGACTATGCAACTCAATTGACCTATGATGATGCTGATAAACCCTAATTCCTTATTTCCTCTGATTAAGCTTGGATGATGTAAACATCTGCTGACACATTCAGTGACCTGACAGAATTGGCCTGACTCCCAGAAAGTCCCATAAACCCCTTCCTGTAATAGCTTTGTATCCTATGATTTTACTGGAATAGGAATCATGAAAGGAGTTCAGAAATACTCAGTTCATACGTGCAGAACCATAAGGGTTTCCCATATTGACACCACCACTCATTCTTTCAGAGTACAGTTTCATGTATAAAATGTCAATATTATTTTTTTTTCCAGGTCAAAGCTGGGGGTATTTTCAGCACAAGTTCAAAAGCTAGCTTGTACAGAAAAGAATGCAGTGTTTTTTAATGTTAAAGTGTGTTCTCTGCGTTAGTTCTTACCTGTTCTGGCAGGATATGAACTTTCAGCTGGTATTTGGAGCTGAATGTTGCTAGATATACTAGCTTTAGACAATTGTATCCTGCATTTAAAGATGCTGATTGGAGGATAACTTTATGTACTGTTATTAGAGTTCTAATACACTAGCTTTTTATACTTCATCCTACCTTAAAACATAAAGGAATGGCAGTTTGGTGTGTTATTTTTATAATTTCCCACACTGGCCATGTCATTTCTGCCCAGCTGCTTGGTCCAACGTATGGCAGAGAAAAGATGCAGGATATTATTCTTTTCTTTGGTAGCTATTCTTCATCTCCTTAGTAACTGTTGAAACCTCTGGCTAACTTCTATCAGATGAAGAGGAGAATGAGCTCATAGGCACAGCAGCTGTTAAAGGAGAGACACTCTCCAAGTTCCCTTACTGAAAAGCAGATGAAATTGCAATAGATGATTTTCATCAGGCTTTATGATTCCAAGAAGCATGGTTGGCTCATGTGTGTCACATGGCAATCAGACAAAATTTATGTTGCCTCTTGCCCTGTCAAAACATTGGATGTTTTGGACTAAAGTTAAGGAATGTGTTAGGTACTGATAAGCATTCTGGTAACGAGTTACAGGGAAAAGCAAAGTTCTGCATTTAGGAAGAGCATTTTAAGGAAGGTATAATTTTAAATAAAGGGAACTGTAAATTAAACTAGCTTAATAAACTGAAACATAACAATATTTTATTATCAAATATTGGAATGCTTGGGGGTTTGAATTAAAATGAACAGTGTGTCAATCTGTAACTACCTACCTCTAAGTAGCAGGCCTTTCATTTTTGGATTCTGAAATACTTCAGAAAAAAGATGTTTTTTCCTTCATATAAGATTCCTTTTATGTCTATATTGATAATCATAGAAGCTAAAAAAATTGAAAGAAAGCTTTGAAATTAAAAACCCTTTTGTGGAATATTTGATTGACTTTGAGGACAAAGAGATGGACAGCCTAGATATTGCTGAACTGATTATAACATTAGCTTGACTGAGTGATTGGCAAGATTGTTAAAGCTTCTTTTTATTTTTTCTGTGATTTATGACAGAAAGGGAAACTAAACTATGCTGTGTAAGACCAGTGAAAAGATCTTTCTGTCTGGAAGACAAGATAATTCAGAAAGTATCAGATACACTATTTTCCAGGATAAAAATTGGATTTTCATCTATCTTGAGTTATTATGAGGAAAACAATACTTAGCAGAATTGACATTGGGGAAACGTGAAATAGAAAGTTTTGTATTTTTCTTTGTCTAGATTGTCATTAGTCACTACATTTTCCTGAACAGCACCTCTGCAGGTGAATTGTGCATCCTGTATCTTTCATGTTCTATTGGAGGCCTTTAATACAGGTTATGTGTCTTTGTCTTAGGAAAGGGAGAGGGAGGAGTCAGGGGGGAAAGGAAGGGAGAGGCTGACAAAGAGCTTCTTGAAATTCACTTCACCATTTGTCTGATTTGCATTGATACCTACAGGAGAATCAGACTTTATTGAAAGTCACTGTTAGGGATTTCACACTAACAAAGATGTACAGCAGTTAGTCACAGGAAGTTGGTCACATGTGAAGAATATAATTAAAGGCGGGATTAGGCCTAACTCAGTCATGTTTATAAGAATAAACATTATACGTAAAATACTAATTATGCAGCAACTAATGATTTCTTGCCAAGACAGTCTTTTCATAGCCTGCCAATGTTACTACATCATTGCCCGTAAGGAAATAAATTTGAATGAACTCAATACATGTCACAGATATCAGTCTAGTTACTAGGAATTTATTAATTCTTTTAATACAATTATATGACTGTATTTTCAGTTTTTACCCCTGTATATATGCTAAAATATTTTACTGGCCTAAGGCTGGCATATTTTTTGTAAGAGTCAGATCTTCATGGGTTCTTTCTCCTTCTTTCTNGATCTTCATGGGTTCTTTCTTCTTTCCTTCTTTCTTCTTTCCTTCTTTCTTTCCTTCTTTTTCTCCCCCTCTCCCCCTCTCTCCTCCCCCTCTCTCCTCCCCCTCTCTCGTCTCTCTCTCGTCTCTCTCGTCTCTCGTCTCTCTCTCTCGCGTCTCTCTCGCATCTCTCTCTCCTCTCTCTCTCTCCTCTCTCTCTCCTCTCTCTCTCCCTCTCTCCCTCCTTCCTTCCTTCCAGTTGGTGGAAATGGGAAAAAGTTCTATATGAATTCATATTTTTTGATGTTCCAAATTCACCTCTCTAGCCATTGACTGTTACCATAGTCCTGTATCAAATTTTGAGAAGGCCACAGACTTCAAAGTGGAACACTTGGTTATATTTAAAATATGGATATTTCAGAGTAACCATAAAGAAAAAAGAATACATTTACTGATCTTGATTTCACAGCCATAGATCATTATAAAATCTAAACAATCAAATTTTACACAACTGTTCAGTGAATCCCTACACTAAGCTGTGGATATATCTCTTCTACAATGTTGCAATAATTAGTGATTACTGCTGTGTGATAACTAAACCCCATACAGTACTATCATATTTGAATGAATTAACTGGGTTTTTTTCTTCTCATTTATCAAGCACTAAAATTAGCACAAAGCTAATTTTTTTTTCTGTGAGTGTGTTACAGTGGTAGAAAAATCTTGCATTTGTGTAGTCACTGGTTACTCACACATAGTACCTTGTCATATTAGAGGCTTTCTTTGTTACACAAGTATTTTGCTTAAAAAAGTAACAGAATAAAATAACTCATAATCTGAAAGCTGGAACATTAAAATTTGAGTACACTTGAACTGCCCTACATATTGAAACATATGAAAGGGCAATAAGAAAGTAATCACAATCAGAAACAGATAGAATTGAAATGAATTATGTTCATTAGCTGGAGGTTTTAGATACTTGCTGTAGTGTGTTATCACAGAATTAAAGCACCCTTCACTCCTTGGTGTTTCTAACTTTATGATCTCCTGAAGTTATGGAAGTGTTATCCAGGTTTTCAAACAGGAAAAGGATATGCACATTGCAATGCTTAGGGTAGTATTATAAAATTCTAATGTCTTTCTGCTTAAATCTATGGTTTATGTACTTGTTTGCTATACATATTGTATGAACAGAATGATCAGACACAAATCTCAAGAAACTGTTAACTTTTCAAGCCACTTTATTTTGAGTTGGCTTTTTCTAAAATGAAGCTTGTTATTTCTGTATCTTTTTCCTACTTCTGCTTAAAAAACACCCAACATGCTCTAGGGAGAGAAGTGAGATCAATTTTTCTATTCAGCAACTACAGGCAAGAACTTTTAACTTGTTGGGTTTTTTTTTGGTTGGTTGGTTGGTTTTTGTTTGGTTTTTGTCTTGTTTTGGTTTTTTCTTTTGGGGGGTTTTTTGTTTGTTTTTTGGTTGGTGGTATTTTTTGTTTGTTTGTTTTTTCTTAGTTTGTTTGTTTTACTATTGTTATTGATGTTTCAGGTACCAGAATACAAGCCTGGAAGAAAAGTTTAGTTCAGTGCCAGTTGGGAACAGATATTCTCATTTTTGCCTCATTAATGATGTTGACCAGAAAAGGACTTGCAGATCTACAGGAATAGGAAAGGGGTAGCCTAAAGAAGCAAAAAGAGGAGTACTTGACAGGTTTTACTTGCTATCTGGCCATTCTGAGGCATTTGGCAAGAAAGTGAGTATGGCACTGTCAATTCATCATTTTTCTTTGTATCTTGACATAAAATATCACAAACTCCCACAATATCAAATATGAAGTTTCTGATCCAAGTAATAATGTGTCATAACTCCAAAACTTATGAAATTGTGAAATTCTTTCTTTCAGTTAATTTTAAATTATATTAAGTATTAAATTAAACACCGTATTTTTTAGATCTCATCAGTAAGGTTGATGGGAGAGGAAAAGTTAAGAGGGTAAAATATTTTCTTAACACAAAGTTATTTTGATTATGAGCAGAGTAACATTTTTACATAATGTAAATCTATGTATCAGAATAAGTTATCTAAACATCTTTCCTAAAGTAGTCCATAAACTCTGTCTTGCATTTTGATATATTTTAGTAGCATGATGAAAATGATTGATTTGCAATAATGAGGTTAATGAATCAGAATAAGTAGTGACAGGCAGCTTGAAGGCTTCATATTAAATCAGAACAAGCAGAGAAGGGATTAAGTACATTCACCATCATGTGATTCCAAAATTACTTTGCCAGCAGAAAAAAAATTCATTAACTAAAAAGACATTTTATCATGTAAGATTAATTTGAGCTGTAAAAGTAATAGCTTTGTCTTTCTTATGGGCCTGAAAAGTAGTGGATAATATGATGGCAAATATACCTCCAATTGGCTCAAAACTATTTTCATATCTTTCATATTAGAAAGCAAAATAGCAGCAGAAGAAAGTTGAAAGAAATGTTTGTTCATGAAGTGCAGGACTTGTCTTGTTTAGACTAGTGCTTAGTCTTTTTTTCCCCTCATGCAACTTTCCATAATTTTTATGTATTTACATTGGTTTGCCTATTCCAGTTAGAAACATACAGTCCTAGAAACTACAATAGATGTGAGGAAGAGAGTTATTTGTGAAAAAACCAAAAATATACCACAACAAATCCAACCAACCAACCAAAGAAACAAAAACAACCAAAAAAAGAGAATCCTATTTATCCTATTTAAATAATATGTAAATTAATGTAAAAAAACCCCCAAACCAACAGTGCCATACAAGAACTCTCTACCTAGTGGAACTGTTGTACTTCCATTAGTTGGAATTACATACATGTAATACAAAAACATGGAAACATTTTTTTGTTTTCTAATGGTTACCATATTAGGATTCTCCTTTCTTGCAGCAAATACATACATGACATATTTTTAGATATTTCTGCCACACGTAGAAACGTATCGAATGTGTTGCTACTTATTTTTATGAAAAAAGTGTTTGAACATAATTTTATAAAATAATGAATAGAACAGAATTAGAGCCATATTGGTAGGCATGGGTATATTAGGAAAGAGAATGTATAAATCTTCACATATTATATTTTTTTAGCTAATATATCTACTCTTGTAAAGATATGGTACATTTGAGTCCTTAAGTAATCATTAATATGTGACAGAACTAGTTATTGCTGGTTTTTTGGGTAGGAAAACCATTTCTAATAAATGACTAAGAGTGGAGCACTATCACATTTTGGTTAGATCCTGGCTTGAAGCAAATGGCAAAAATGAGGAAAAGGAAGGAACAGTAAAGACAAGTGATTCATTTATACTGAAGCTGGACTGAAACACGACTAATGTAAACCAGATTTTGTGATGTGCTATTTAGAAGGGAATGCTCTGTGGAAAGAGGAACTTTTGGCTATCAAACAGTGGATTACATAGAATCAGAGAGAACGTTCATGGAACAGAGAATATTGCTTGAGAAAATAGTAAGGTTTCTTTGAGCATCCAGAAGATACTTGTGCCAAAGAAACGTTGGAAGAAGTAAGAGTAATCCAAGAATAGGCAAAGACTTTGTGAATTCCTTTTCTCTCTATAAGAAATTAATAATAATAATAACTTAGTTAGAGTTGGAAAGTATCTTCTATCCAGATATAAACAAAGCATGGAATGATCTGCTTAGCACAAGTTACACAAACAAGATTTTGAGATTCATCCAACTCTAAAACTTGTTGGTGCTGTATGACAGCTGTATCAGAATTATGCTATCAGGAAAGAATTTTTCTGCTGACTAGTGCTGTGCAATTTAATTGAAGGGGTTTTTGCAGGTAATGTTAATATTGAAGGTGGTCAGCCTTAAGGTGGGCAAAACACAAGAGAATACAGAGTAAAAAACAGTTGTTCTGGGAAGCAGGATAGACATATTCATTGGTCATCACAAATTTTTATTCACTCTTTCTAAGGTAAAGACCCTCCACTAACCAAAAAGTGTTTTCTCAACTAGGTTAGCTGGGTAATGACAGATTGGAAGTGCGTGAGAATAGGTTTGCTGTACTTCACTGCAACTATATACAAGTAGTAGATACCTGGCTGTAATCCTCTCCATGGTAAGTAAATGTGTCTTTTCCCTTCAAATGCTGAAAATGGCCTTTGCTCTAAGCAGATATTCATGTACTCAATCCCAAGCACATCTGTTGCTCAGTGACTTCAGGACCATGAAGTAAGCACTGCAAAGGATAAATTAGATTTTTGTTGTGTTAATGGGGCAGCAAGTCAAGAGGAATACCGCTTTTGGTGTTAGCTTTTGGGCATTTTATGGTAAACCTATAATTATCTTTAATTAAGTAAAAAAAAAATCATCATTTTTGTAGTAAGATGTTGAAAAATTTAGTCACTAGTTAAGCAAGGCAAACTAGTTTTAATTATTCATACGTATAGCTGATATAATACATCCCTTAGAGGATTTGCAGACATGCTTCCTAATCATTGGAAAACTTATGGTACTGTCTCCTGTTAACTCCACTTCAAACACAATGCTTCAAAAATTAGTAATCAATTAAGATTTTACTTTAGAGACAAGCTTGCTTTCTACTCAATTATTCTTGGTTCATAAAAATTGTGCTGACAAGTGGTTGAGTCATATCTTTTATGATCTTGCCAAAAACCACACAGCAAGCACAGGGAAGGTTGATATAAAGTGAAACCATGTGCACTAACTCCACAATTATATAATTATCCAGGTCAGTATTGTATGAATGTGATTGTGAAGCAGTAGATGTCACCCTGTGGATATTCATGCCTTGTGAAAGGTTCTCCTACACTCTTGAGAGTGAAGTTAAAGTACTACAGTGCTGCTACGATGACATTACCAATATCTGCTAATCTGTTAATTATCTTCAGGAACTTGGATTTCTGTAAGAGCATTATAATTTCTTAATAGCACTCAGAGTAAAAAAAGTACATGACTGTGAAGTAGACCACACAAAGACTGTTTGCCTGAAGAAGACCTCAGCAATGTTAATGTTTCTTGGTGTGGGTCATGCCTACAGAGGTAGCTTGTGGCATCTGTGTTGTGTTTCTTCCCAACTACATGAATAGGAATCTATTGCTGGCAATTAAAATGAGTGTGGTAATAGATACAATTATTTTAGTTGTCTAGTTGTCTTCATTTTTTTCCTGTGCATCTGAGGATCTGTAGCTTTCCCCATGAGATACACAGAATTCAGATAATTTCTGCTGCCTCAACCTCTGTCTCTCTTGATTATGCAGTTGATAACTGGATGTAATGAATTTAGTACAGAGTTTAGACCAGAATGGAAAAATACACATTCAAACCTACAGTATTCGTGGCATAGCAAAATGAGTTGAGGGGCTGTCTTTTTAATAAATGCTGATACAGACTATCTCCTTAGTAAGACAACCATAGAAATCTGCCCCATACTAGCCCCACTAGTTCCTCCAACAACAAAATTACTTTCGTCTCAGAGGAAGTAATCAGCTTGTCATGTTTCTAATTACTAATACTTGCCTTCTGTTTGACAGATCCTAAGTTCCTTTCCTTTCAAATTATCCAATCAAACTTTGTATCATAGAGAAACTGTTCTCATATTTCACTTTGATGTTATTTCACTTTAATGTTAGAAGTTTCTATTTGAAAACAGATATCTTTTGGGTTTCTTTCCCATTATGGCAGAATCTATAACAGATAAGATGTATGTGAGCCTTCGCTTTTACAGTTCCTTATATGCACTACTTACCTGGCTAAATTTTCATCAAAAGGGTGTTTTTTTTTAGAAGGATGAGGTGTTGAATGACTTTGTATTCTTTCTATGCCAATAAAATGCTTGTTTTCACAAAAATAACTTATATATGCAGTCATAAATATATGTAATGGATTTGCCACGCACTCTAAATTCAACTAGCTCACAACAATGAGGTAACCTGAGGAGGAAGTTGATTGCTTTCTATTATAGACCAGCCAGTCAGGATGAAGAGATAAACAAAATATTCTATAAGCACCTCGGAGAAGTCTCATGATCACTGACCCTTGTTCTTGTGGGGGACCTCAACTTACCACATGTCTGAAGGAAATGAAATACATCAGAGAGTAAAGTCTAGAAGGTTCCTGGAGTGTGTGGAAGAGAACTGCCAGACGCAGCTGGTGAGCAAGTCAACCAGGGGACGTGCCCTGCTGGACCTGCTGTTTATGAACTGAGGAGGACTTGTAGGTGTTGTCATTGTTAGGGGCCTTCTTGGGCACAGCAATCATGAAATCATAGTTTTTTAAACTGTCAGAAAAGTAAGGAGGGGTATCAGAAGAATGGCCACATTGGACTTTCAGACAGCAGACTATGGCTTGTTTAGGACAATGGTTGAGAGATTCCCTTGGGAGTTAGTCCTGAAGGGCATAGGAGTCCAGTAGGCAGGACATGCTTCAAGAAGGAAATCTAAAAGACACAGGAGAAGCTAATGCCCATGTGCCAAAAGATGAGACAGGGGAAGAAGACCTGCTGACAGTAGCGGAGTGGCCCTGGCTCTAGCCCAGGTTGTGGTCAGCAGTGCCTTGTCAAGAAGAGAAAACACCGAGTGGCCCCAGCCCAGCTGCTTTGCCTGGCCCTGCCTGCCCTGCTGTGCCTTGCCTAGGGGAGGGTGCCAACCCCACATGAGCTGTCGGGCCTTCATCTGCTGCTGGAACTGCTCCTTCCTTCCCGAGAGGGATCTGACACCATGTTGTCCCTTTGTCTTACAAGCCCAAGTGTGTCCCTGCTGGGTGCCATCTTGGGAAGGGTGCTTCCAGCACTTCGGGTCTGTCTTTGTTCCCGTGGGGGTGGGTGTGTGAGTTTTTAGCAGTTTGGTACCTAGCAGTTATTTACTTTTTTTTTCTCTTGGTGTTCTTTTTATTAGTAAACTGTTATTTTTTCACTTATATCTACTTGTATTTGTTCCTTATTTGTAGAAAGGGATTGGTTTAATCTATAAAGGGAGACAACTCATTCCAGAGTGCTCTCCTTTAAGTTCTCAAACCAAGAGAACATGACAAAGAAAAAATTTCAAAATTGATTTAAGCTAAGTATTCCCTAACAGTTGTTAGATGTATGCCTATACAGTAGTGCCCTTTAGGAGGTTAGTATTACATGCTCCGACTAAAGAATATATTTCTGTAGGCCTCTTAGAAGAGTCTTCATAACATTTTCTAAATGGGACATCTTATTGCTGAATCACAATGGATTTCCAGACAATTCTTTCTATTGCAAGTTTCAGCCTTCAGTCCCTCTTTTACAGAAGTTTTAGTTGCTTAAATAGAGAGTTGCAAACATTTCTTACAACATTTATTTCCTCCAACTACCTGTTTTAGACAACAGATTTAGTTTTGTACTTCTAATCAAGCTGGATAAAACTATATTTGACAATGGTACTAACTGAAATGAGTAAGGTGTATCATAAACTGAATATATGAAATATATGAATATATGTTTCAAAATCTGACCCAAGACACTGACCTTTTCCTGCTAAGCTTTGTAAAATTTCACCCACAAGCAGACACTGGGCCTGTACAATTAGGCATGAATGCTTAATTTCATAGGAATTAAATTTCATAGGAATTGAATGCAGTTTTAATAGTTGTTTAAAATGAAACATGCAAACAAATTTAGGTAGCATTTCTTACTCTAGCTGCATCAGTGGACAGCAAAAATGAGTGTTTATTTTACATTAGAGAGCATTTTATTGTGTTGATTGTTTTAAGCCCTCATTATACATGAGGAAAAGCTACAGGAAACAGTAACTACCATGATGAACAAATTATACTTGAAAATGCTTTTTATTGATAACAGACTGAGTTATTGCAAAAACTAACTTGTAATTGGATGGGTTTTCTTTGTATTTTTGTTTTATTTTGAATACAGCTACTGTGAATATACAACTCTACCATGGCTGTTAGGCATGGAGCTGGATATGATTTCTGTAGGGAACCTCAATATATTTGATGGGTTCTCTGATTTTATTTATTTTTTTAAGTAAGTAAAATGCCAATTTTCATTCACACTTCTATCTGTGAAGTTTTTCAGGGAGGCAATTAGTGGATTTTAATTTTGATACATTTAAAAAAAACTAAGAGAAAATAGAGACTGTGGTAACCAATCACTGTGTGTTAACCATCACTCTAGGCCTGAGAAACCCATTTTCCAGTCAGAAGAGGACTTTTAAGTTATATTTCTGGAGTTGTAGGGAAGAACTCTAGCTCTCCCTTCTGTAGTCTTCTGGGGCTTCCCTTGCTTACCTTTGGTTGCATTCTGGTGTGGAATGGAATAATATTGAAATGTTTGCATTTTTGTAGATTGATAACAGCACTTCCTGTCCAGTTCAAAACTCTGACTTTGTTCACTGAAGCTGGTGCTCCACATGTTCTCTTTGAGGAAAGATAATTGATGTATAAGAACAGTCTGGTGGGAACAATATATCCCTTTAATGAGTGGCATATGCAGTTTGTTGTTGTTGTTGTTGTTGTTATTATATTCGAAAGATTTTAACCTTTAAAATTCAGTGAGACACTAGAGTGGTTGCAGATATTTCCATGGTGAGCCTCAGGACTGGTTTAATTACGGAAGAGCAGCAAGGGTAAATGCCTTATCTGCTGCCACATAATATTTGTGCCATTGGAAAAACAAACCTGGAATGTGTAGAAAGTAGTAACCTGAGCAGTGCATATCTTGTGGTGTGCTTTTCAGCCTGGTACTCAGTGCACACTTTACAGCTATAATCTGGACATGGTAGTGAATTTTCTTCTGTGTTGGTTTTGCAATGTTGGAGTGCTTTAGTCTTCAAGCTTGGATTTTTGAAAGATGGCTAGCAATGAAAAAGCAGGAATGAAGAAAAGATTTCATCTTCTCTGCTGGTGCTCTGGCCTCTGCTTTGTGGCACTCTCAGCTGCTGAGCATATCTTAAAAACCCAGCATTTTATGTTACCGCTATGTTCTTTTTTCTTCAAAAATGGAACTGCCAAACTGCCCTTTGCCAAAAAAGAATTGCCCTGATCAGAATCCAGCAAGTAAAATACATGAAGTAGTGTGAAAAGCACCTAATCTAAAAGATGCTGTTAAATACAAGATTAACAGACTTTAGACTTATTTTGATCTTCTGTTAGTCTGGAAATATATATTCTTGTCCACCAAGACTGGACATATCTTCTTCTGTATATGAACTGAGCATTATTGTACACAGATCATGAAGTCCTTGAAAATCCTTTGACTTTTCTAGCTGTGTATTTTATGATATTTTCCTGAAACAGGATGGGTAACCTTACAGTCTCTTTTGCAATTTAATTTTATGAAGAAGGACACTCAACTTCCCAGAGGTATAGATCACAGTATCCAAACAGTATAAATTTGAACCCTTCCTATCATCATCACAAAAATATTTAGTAGAATAAGTACTTGACTATGCTTTGCATATCTGTGCCTGGAGCTCATAACTAGCACTCAGACCTCACTCATTCCCTTCCTACAGCATGCAGTCCAAATCTGTGCATCCTCTCTTGAACGTGTGGCTGTGTGCTGTGTTTCCCTCATGATATATCTGCAATAATGATGCCATTATTTGTTGTAAATATTAAAAGATCACATAATATAACACTTACCTCTTTCTGTGTAGCTATGATAATTTTTTTGTATTACATGTTTCATCATGTAATGATTTTGAGTTTTGGCGTAAGATACTGAAATAATCCATGTCTTGCCTTTTTTTCAAGATAAATTCTTTTTCTTTCAAGTACTGGTGGCATTTTGGACCTAATCCAGAACTGTTGTTTCATGAGTGTGTCGTCACATTTTGGGAGTGTAGGAATAACAGTGACATCTTTGTTCTACCACTACTGCCAGTTTCATTAGGTTCTAACAGAAAATGTGTCTATTATTTCTCCTTTTGCTCAGTTTTATTAGTCATAGCTACTTAGTCTTTGTTTTGACTTTTTTTTTTTCACTCCCTGTTCATCTCTCCCCTCCTTCCAGCCTAATTATTACCACATTTCTGGGAATTGAAAGGATTCAGTTATTCTAGTAACCTAGGACTTGAAAAACAATACAGCTAGAGCCTATTTGCATGATGACTAATTTCCACTCTTTGTTTTAAGAGCTGAAAAATGCTTTGTACTTACATTTGTACAGAAAGGAAGAGCTCTTCCTTCTTAATGAGTGCTTATAGGAAATGTATCCTGAATATCTTACCCTGATGATAATAGGAAACAAAGATAGAGGGACTGACTCAGCTTGGATAGGAGCACACTGTGGAAATAACAAATTCTGAATCACCTCCATCATGCATGTAGTGTGAAATGTGACTGTTACCATCCAAGGGTGGTAATTCCAGGATAGAGATCAGACAAACAAACACCATCAAGAATCAAAGTTATTTGGAGAACAAGCAGATAGGGTTGACAAGCACTGTGATGCTGGTAGTGATTCTTTTTCACGAGGGAATAAGAGAAGAGCAAACTGCACAACTGCTGTTGCTAAAGTGTATCTACTTAAAGACTAAATAATCAGTCTCGCTATTTTCAATTGTTAGCTGTATTTTAATATGTTTTGAAACATCATAGTACAGGTCAAATTCAATTCTGTGATTATATTCTAAACACCAAATTTCATCTTCTGTTAGTTGGAATGCGTGAATACATTTACCATTTCTGTAACGGTATCTCATGGCTTTCATCTCACTCTTTCATGAGTAGAAATTGAGATATATTGTGTGCATACACCCTTCTAGATGTAGGTTCAAATGTATGGTTGAAAATTTGTTAATTAGAAATTATTTTCATGATTATTCATAGAAACTATGGCTTTTTTTGGTGAGGGAGGAGCAGGCAGGCCGGTGGGGGCAAGAATTTTCATTTTCAGACAGGATATCTGATCTAGGATCTGTTCTCCCTTTCTGTGACTTTGTACTCTCTACCATGAGACAGATCAGACTTGACTAAACACACGCAGAAAAATATATTTGTGTGTGTATAACATAAAGTGTTACACAGTCATGTGTAAAACACTTCAGAACTATGTTGCATGAAATGACAAAGTGCACAAGCGTGCATGGAAAGCAATGTTTCAACCATTTTGGTAGAAATTTGCTAATGTTCCCTCACACTGAAACACCAGTTTAGGTGAAAATGTACAGACATTTTGTTCATTTCTGGTCATACTCTGTCTACATACAACAAAATATCTTTTACTTTGTATGAGTTACATAAATGGCTATTTTACTATCTACAATAGTTAAAATGCTGCATGAAGAACTTGTTTTGCAGGGTGTTTTCCACCCAGAGCAGGAGGATAAGAGAGTTTCAGCTGGATAAAACTGTAGAAATGAAGTGTGCTTTCTCTAACTGTGGGATGAACCATCTGATGTCAGCACATCCCTTTCAGTAACTCATAGAAACAAAATTTGCTTTCTTAGAATTTTGGGTTGCATTTTCTCATTGAAGAGTATAGAAGATCATCTTTCCTGTTTTCTGCAGACTTCTGTGGCATGACAAATTTTGACATAGACTTAGCTTTGCTGAGTGAGGTCTCAGAAATTAAGCCCTTCAGTCATATTTCACCTCTCCATAAATAAAAAGTGTCTGCTATGGGTCCCCCCACTATGTGTCAAGGAACAGCAACAGTCAGACAAGTATAGAGCAAATTTCCACCCAAGTACTCTTCCAGCCACCAACTATTTTCACTCCTTAGGATTTCTTGATCCTGTTTTGGTTTGGTAGCTCTCACTGGAATTTCTCTGCAAGTACTTGTCTAGTGTTTTCTGCAACCCATGAAAACTCTCAAGATCACAGTATTCAGTGGCAAAATATCCCAAATGTCTGCTGCCTGTTGCATGAGGAATAACTTCAATTTTCTTTGTTTTGCTGTTTTTACCTGATTTTAACCCAGATATGTCAATACTCCTGTTGAAGACCTGGGAGAAGAAGAACACCTAGAGACAACCAATTCAGCCAGCCTTGTGCAGATGGGTGTTTGATGGGCTGATGACTCCTGGGATGGTATTAATTGGGTATCCTCCACCTGTTATTGCCTTTTGTCACACAGCCTGACATCATCTGTCAGAGTCTAATGCACTTGCCAGAAACTGGAATAAAATGAACAGATGGTATTGTCTCTATCAGAAAGACTACAGATTGCTTAAAACAATGTTTTTCTGTATATTTTCATTTATTCTTCTCTGTGCTGACATATAAAGTCCACATCTGGGAAAGTTTTACCCTTTAAATTTGCTAGTAAAACAAAAAACAATCCTAATGTTTTCAGTTCTTCAGATTTGACCACTTCAGGTTTCTCAATGTTGCTATCTAAAACATGAGCGGGGAAACGTCAGAACTTTTACAATTTTCAAGTTGGTAGCTGAGTCATTTTCAGAATTCTCTCTGCCTCTGCTGGGTATCATGTCAAAAACAGAGAATGCAATCTGGCAGCTCTTTTTGGTTGTTACAGGAAATTTATAGGAAAAGAAACAGTTAATTGTGAGACAAATATTTTGCAAGACTTAAGTACATAAAGAGGGCCCTCCTTCAGTGATGAAAATCTTTCAAACAGTACTCTATTCTCTTGTAACTATACACAAGCAAACATTCTTTCCACCATGTGCAACTTAAAATACCTTTTTTAATATTCAATGTGGGGTTCAATTTATACAATAAAGACAGCAGTACAGGGGGATAGTATAAACTGTGCTCACAGCTATTTTTGAATTATGTGGAATTTTTTTCCTGACTACATTAGGAAAAAAAAGTTATCATCTGTGGAATAAAATGACCTTTTTCAACTCTGTGATGATACTAATTTGATTTGAAGTTTGATTCATAGCATAGGGGTACAATAAGGTGTTTCTAAAAAAAATATTTGGAAGAGAGTGGCTTTGATTAAGTTAATGTGTATAATTTCACATCTATTGTTCTAATTTACCTACCTGAAGATGAAGAGGGGCAGAGAAGGGGCTGTCAAGGCTTAATGATTTATATTACTGCATCTGAAGTCAAATTCTTGTCTGTGAATCTTTATCTTCACAATCTCTTCTGTAGATGGGCTTTTGTATCAATATGAACACTAAAAATAAAGGCTCTTTTAAATATTTTCTGTAAACTATAAGAAGAATAGCAAAGATGAAAGATGTTAAATGATTGTATCTTTGTGTGATGTATTTTTATCTGTGTGTGCTTTAGTAATAAGGGATAGATTAAGATCAATAAGTGGCTTAAATACTGGTGCTGTCAGCAGAATGTTGGTTTTTTTGATCATGGGGCAACTTTTTCGGCATCAGACCTGCTAGAGTCAGATGGGCTCCATCTATCTAGCAAGGGCAAAAGCATTCTAGCCCATGAGCTGGCAGGGATGATTGAGAGGGATTTAAACTAGGTTTGAAGGAGGAACGGTGTGAAATCAGGCTCTCCAGAGATGAGCCTAAGGGTGTTAAGCCAGAGCCAGGGGTGAAATCAGCCCAGCTGAAGTGCATGTACACCAGTGCATGCAGCATGGGTAACAAACAGGAGGAGCTGGAAGCCATGGTACAGCAGGAATGCTATGATGCAATTGCCATCACAGAAACCTGGTGGGATGACTCACGTGACTGGAGGGCTGCAATGGATTGCTAGAAGCTGTTCAGAAAAGACAGGTAAGAAGGGGGAGGCGGAGGGGTGGCTCTGTATGTTAGGGAGTCTCTTGGCACTATAGGACTTGAGGTTAATGATGATAAGGATATGGGCAAGAATCACGGGGAAGGCCAACAAGGTCGACATCCTGGTGGGAGTCTGTTATAGACCACCCAACCAGGATGAAGAGGTGGATGAATTATTCTATAAACAGCTGGAGGATGTTTCAAGATCACCAGCCCTTGGTTTTCTGGGAGACTTTAACCTGTGAGATATCTGCTGGGAACTCAACAGAGAAGAGGGAGTCTAGGAGGTTCTTGGAGTGTATAGAGGACAGCTTCTTGTCACAGCTGGTGAGCGAGTGTCTCAGTTTGAAAGACAGATGTCTGCCAAGGAAGGTGGGAACCTTCCTGGAATGGAATAAATGACCCCTCCCCTCCCCCCCTCGCCAAATTATTGTAACTTTGAAATTACAGGGTGTCTGAGCAGAAATGTGGGAAAAGGAAGAACAGTTCTTTACTAGGATGTATATATGTAACACGACAGAACAAACAACAACAACCTCAAAATCAAAAACCTATAACAGTCTTTTCCCACGTGTCACGCAGTGTCCCCTATGGTGTAGTTACGGCCACACCTGATCTGAATATGGAAAATTCCATACTGAATATGGAAAATGATACCATTTTCCACAGTGTGAAACCTTTTTCACTGGGAATAATTTGATGATTTTGTGTGTATATCCTGCTCCTTTTTAGGAGAATAAACTTGGAGAAACTGAGCTTTGGAAGTCAGAACTATCATATGTACTACGTAGAAGAGATGAGGGAAAACATCTACTTTATGCTCACAGTCTGTATAGAGCAGACACTTATTGATTATTTCTCATTTACTGTAAAAACATTTATTTTGCAGGGTGATGTCCGAATGAATAAAATTTATCTTAATGTGTTCCCGAAGGGCTGAAGTGTTGAACAGCACAGCTACTCAAATGTGCTCCAGTGTTTCACCTTTCTTAAGGCTTTTTACCCCCTAAAGTTTAACCTAAATCTATCTTTCTGCAAATTAAACCAATTACTGTTTACACTTTCTACAACAGAAATAAAAAGGGTGGTATTTCTTACATTTTTTACAGATTTTTCTAGATTTGAAAATTATTGTCATGCATCTACAGTGTCTCCTCTAAGCTTCTTTCAGTCTTCTTGTAGGCCATACTTTTATAAAGCTCCCACCTTCCATTCTGGCTCAGCTTTGGAATTTAATATCTTCTGCAACTTTTTTAGAGTTTGTCACACCAAATAAGGCATACAGCTCAAATATCCACCCACATATCTAAGATGATATTTCTCAGGCTTTCTTTCTGCCTATAAGTGTTATTAAACCATCCTTTTCTACCTTCTGATTTTTGTGTCTTTTATATCTCATCTGAATTGTATTTTACTGTTTTTCAGACTGTATGTCAAGTTAGCCCAAGTAATTTTGAATTCTATTATGTTCTTCAGCTTACTTGCATTTCTTCCAACTCTGAGGGTACTAATATTAAACACACTCTCAGCATTTTATTTATTGTTTAATTAATGAGAATAGTAAAGTAGTGAAACTAAAACCTGAAGAAGTACTTTTGTTGGGAAATAATAGTTACTGCTCTAAATACAGATATTAACAATTCACAATAGATCACAACAGATTCACCTAGACTGTGCTTTTCTCAACTTGTTCATGAGCATGAAAAGAAAAATAATATCAATAAGTCTTGTAAAAATTAAGGCTTCTAACTGTAGTTGGCATTTCTATATTCATACAGCTTGATACCTTGTTTTACTGGAATAGTTGATTGATTTCATATTCCCTGTTCTTCATAAAATACAGTTGGCTCTTTGAATGTCTTCTTGGCCTTTTTTGAGTCTTACAAAATATCTGCTTTGCCGCAGTGTTCTTCCTGAGGGTTGAAATTGCCCTGTGCTGTGTAATTACTTACTTTTGTCTTTGATGGGGTTCAGAAAAGAACTGCTAATGACGATGAGGTTGCTTTAGTCCAGTTTGCTAGATTTTATATGGTAAATTAGGGAATATGCAGCCAACTTGGAAAATATAAAAATATTTTTTCCTATCCTTGAGATCTTACTGCAAAGTCACTAACATTACATTGCATTAGCTCTTTTTGATTGGCAATTGGTGTTTTGTAAGACAGAAAAGAAAACCTTTCATTAGTCTGGCTTCTTAGTATCATCACGGGTATACATGATTCTATGAAACTGTCAGCACTAAATTAGAAAGCACATCCAGTGCTCAAGTTTGCAAAGAAAATCCTGAAAATATAGCCAGACTCAGGATGACTTTGTGTCTTTGACTGTGAAGGAAGAAATAATAACTTCTAGAGGCAGAAAATATTATTTAATCTTGCGAGGCTGTGCACTTCTAAAAATCATTGCTGTGCAAGAAAACATGACCTTGCCTGAAAAGGTTATATGATAGAAACTAAACTATATGGAGTGTCTGTCTTTTGGCACCAGTTTTGCCTTCTTCCCATTCTGTGTCCTTCAAGAAAGGCTGCTGTGCTGGGGAGGAGTCTCATTCTGCTACTCTTCTTAAGATCACCCATGCATTGGCCATGTCACAAAATGGAGTGGTACTGTTTCTGCTCACTGCCTTTCTGCTTTTGAACATAAAAACCAGTTTCAGGGCTCTAGAAACCAAGTGGGTAGTTGATTCTGTATTTAAATACCTGAAATACATACTAGTTTTCTTTTTTACTAGTTACTGTTCAAGGAAATGCAGTCTTGGAAGTAGCAGAGATGGAAGAGGCTGTTAAGAGTAGTGCAAATAAAAACAAAAGTACATCAAAATTTATTTTTAGAAACGAAGAAGTGCAGGTGGGTTCCTTTTCATAAGGTTTTTGATACTGCATGATAGATTCTTGATTTCTTCTGTAATACTGATTTTTTTAGTATAGCTCATATCAACTAAAGAATATAAAAAGACTTACAGAAAAGAATCCATTTTTTAAAGGAAACCTTTTACTTGCTATGTTAAAACTCATACTGGCAGACGAACTGAATTATGAGAATTGCAAATAAAACCATACCTAACACATATCTATAAAAGCTTTATGCTGTGATTCTTGTGACATTTTCAGAAAGTGGATATCTTTTTCTCAAAATGATGCACTTTTAAATCTGCTGGCTAGACCTATAAATCTGAGTCAATGAAATAGTAAATGATGTTCTGCAGTTATCCAAGCAATCTCAAACTGAAAAGTGCAGCTGCTTTCAAGTTAGAATAGCAAAGAGTATTCTATTTTGTCTATTAAGAGAGATGCTGTAGCATTTATTTTAATTTGGGATTCTGTTCAAGTATTTTATCAAATGAAAATTATAATTCTACAGAAAAAAGTAATAAAGTTTATTTAATTTATCTTTTAATTAAATATTGTTTTTCTTATTGCAGGCCACAGTTAATAAGGCTAACTTAGACAAGGAAGAGGGAGCAGAAACTACAGTTCATGCCAGCTGCACTGTCAGTTTTTCACTAGAGATGATTGTTGTTGACCTGCATCATAATTTACATCAACAGTGAAGGTCTTGAACTGAAGCTGAGCTTACAGCTTTGGGCCTGTGTTGCCACCTCCTCTGAATTTTCTTTCTATAAAGCTAGCTACAGTAAACTAAAAGGAAAGCAAAAGTGTTTAACTGACATTTAGGCTTAAACCTATTTAGAGGAATTGGACTTTAGGACTTTGCTGAAGGAGGAGTCATCAAATGAATGAGAAAACAAGCAGGATTAAGAAAAATAGCAGTGAAATTGAGATGAAATAAGAGTGACAGTAAGAATTGGTAACATTTCAAAATTACATATTTTTCTTCAGAAGCATTTACAAAATATAATGAATCAGCATTTGTTCTCCATTCATTCCTCAGATAGTGATATCTCTTGTGTGCAACACTCAGTATGAGTCTGATTAAGTTGCATGTAAGGGTATTCCTCTGTGAGTGTCCTTTGTGTTGCCTTCACACCTGCTGAGCTAGGAGAAACATTACAGCTTCTTTCATTGCTCCAGTTAAAGCATGTTACAAAGGTGACATCATTGCTACAACAGACACTAAGCTGTGGCTCTGGATCCAGCCTTTCAAATTCTTTGACAGAGAAATATCTGAACCTCTATAATGGATTGTGCTAATTAACTTGCCAGATTCAATTTGCAGGTATATGGTAGGTTTATATAGCTTCTTCAGGAACAGTTATGTCAGCTAATCATTGTTAGCCTTTTATTTTTCAAATAGAGATGTGACTGCTGTGAGAAGTGCTAGTCTGAGTCCTAGATGAACTTCTGTAATACCCCTGAGATTTGTCTCAAAGACAGGGCATGAAAAGCTTTGGCTTTTTCTCAAATCCCCAAACAAAGAACCCCACAGATTGCCGTAGTGAAGCAGGAGTTTTAAATTTTCTGAGCAAGCAAAAGAAAAAAGAAATCATTAAGTAAGACTTATGACAGAGCAACAACAGCATGTTATTCTTGGCTCTCATGACACCTTTATTCATTGTTGCCATTGAAACTGTGAAGAATAGAAAGAAGACCGTGTGTGACAATAAAGAAGGAATAGGTAAAGAGCAAAGTGGAGGATGGAAAAATCCATTGCATGCTTTGTAAACTTCAAATTTTAGTACAAATTTCCTTTCTTAATTCTGGCATTTCTTGCTTCATGGTAATTTTTTTTGTGGGTGCATGAATGCCAATTATGAGAGAGTAATCCTTATGACTTCTTATCATCACAAAGAGTTCATGCCCGCAAAATGCAAAACAGATCACATGGGGAACAGGGACTTGCTTTATTACATAGGAAATAAATGAAAGTGACAGATGAGTTTAACAAGAAAGGTGAACCGTACCAGGAAAAAAGTTGAAAAAAAATAAATTAATGGTTTTCCTATGGAAAAGCCCACTTGCCAATTTAGGACCTGTTTTTTCTTCTCTATTTTTATAACCCTTTGTTAAAAATATTTTCTTTGCTAACTGGAGTTGCAGGGAGCAGTGATAATGCACGTATCTAGCACATATAACAATAATAATAGAAGAACATGTTTTCCAGTTCACGTTTTGACTTGTGTTGGGGTGAAGGGGTTATTGGTACTATCTATAATAAAAGCTGAACCATGCTTTTATTCTGCACTACCAAGCATTATAAGCTAGTCTAATAAATAATTTAAGATAAATTTCTATAAAAGTGCAATAGCCTGTGTGCTACTTATTGTCAGATTGAAATCATTTTATGCTTTTTCTTGCAGATATTCCTATGAGAAGTGAATTGTTCTTTGCCTCAGTTCCTGAGGGAGTCAGTGGGAATATTTATTCATTTTGTTTTATCTGAATTAGTCATTAGTGAGCAGGAAGAAGAGTCTGGTTTTACACACTGTCTTATGGGATTTGCGCATACTCATTTTCTCAATATGCAGACAGCTTTCCAGGACTTGGAAATTTTTTTGTAATATACTTCAGTGATTTCAAGAAGTAGAAGAGAGGGAGAAATGCTGTATGAATTTTTGTCTGCTCTTGGGACCTAGAGATTCTATGTACATTGATTTTCTTCACTGCAGATACTTGTTTTAACTCATCCAGCAAAACTCTTCTTGTTTCTTTACACAGCATGTCATTGGAAATGACTATGGGAACTACACTTACTCACTTGCTGGGCTTCCTGTTACCCTTATACCAAGACATGCAATAATATATAGAACATCCTGATTTTGTGTGCAAAACAAATCCTTGCTTTCAGGACTGGTACCCAAAAGACACGGTTTGATTTTTTTCCCCCCTCTCCATTAAAACGTGAATATCTTTTTCTTTCCTAGCAAACACAGAAATGATAGGAAAACCTTTCTAATAAAGAAGACAGTTGTAAATTATGACCATCTTACATAGTGAATTTTTCTGATAGAATTTTTCTTAGCTTTCTGTCTCTGAGAAGTTCTAAGATTTTGTACATAGCTATGCTTTTGTTCATGGAAATAAGACTTTCATTTCAATTATGCTGTATTGAACATCCTTAATAGGTATACACTATTATGGATAGTAACAGAAACATTCATATATATATAGCTTGTAAATTAAAATTAATTTTTTAGAAATAGATAATTTTCTTTGATCAGCCATTCTTTAAGAGTGCTTTCTCCTATATCCTTCCATTTTGCTGTCACATTGTCAGGTGCCAGTTTCCATACTAAAGCATTTAAATTGATTCTGAGCTTTGCTTTACTCTATGGAAAACCAGTACCATCTAGGTTTTTTTCCCCACACAAGACTGTCTACCTAAAGTTTATCTAAACTCACTCAAGCTTAGCTCCCAATGCAGTTATTCTGAGTTTGAATGTTGAAGTGTGAAGTTGTGAACACAAATGATTGCATTAAATCACATTTACCATATTCAACTGAAAACCTTACGAGCTTTTTCTTGTGAAACTTCTATCATTTGTTGACGGAAAATGGCACATGCAGATAAGAGAACCACAAAATGTTGAGTATCAATGCATTTTGAGGTTGTTGTGCAAACAGCATATGCTAATCTTGAATAAATAGAGGTTTTCATGTATTAGGCTAGACCATACTGGTATTGGTCTAGTCCTACCATAAAGTTGATTTAGCATGTTTACTGCTTATCTGGGTACTTTCCTGGAGTCTGTCTTCAAGTCTTCTACAAAGAAATAATTTTTGTTTAGGAGTATAGTTAGGGTCTGCAGGTAAAGATTTAGTGGTAAAGTTTAGATTCAGTTAGCAGTAGAATTTACCAAAGCAAGACATGGGAGATTCAGTGGAAATCAGGTCATCCTTGCAACAGGGCACAAATATGAACACTTGAATGCTAGTTATTTTATAGCAAGATAGAACATTTTTTAAAAAGTAGCAATTTGAAAGGAATTCATGAGCAGAGTTGTGGTATATGAAATCTGTGTAGATCTGCTAGGTGTTAATCAGATGAAATTGAATTCTTTATGTTTTTATCCTAAGTCATCTGCACTTCAGTCCCAAGCTACTATAGCTTGCCTGATATGCTGATATCTTAGAAGTCATACTTTGGGATTTTAGCAGGTCTGTGCTGAACAGGCAGCTTCTTCTAAATCTTTCCCATAAGTGGGATTTCCCAAGGTCAAAATCTTTCCATGCAACCTTTGCTTCTGTCTGGAGCCTGGGCTCATGGGAATCCCTGAGAGTTTAGCAGATATGAAGCAAGCAGCTGCCCAAATAAGACATCAAATATTTTGGGAGACTCATTGGAGTTGAAGAGCTAATAGAAATTTTGGATGTAAAGGAAAAGTGCTGTGCTGTTGGTGGGGACTTGAAGGGGTGGTTGCCAATCAACGATGTCGAGAGCAAGTGTTATGTGAACCTAGCCCAGCATGAGTTTACTATGCAACATTAGCCGGAGAGCCCAGAGATGAGCAGAAGCTCTAAACTAAATTCAAAAGATTAAATGCCACAAGCAATTGTGCATTTCACCTAATTCCTCTTTCAATGTCAGCTTAAGACCTTAAGTAAGGGTTACAAGTAGAAATATTTAGTCAATTCTCTTACATCCAGGTAAGTCTGATACTGTGGAACTAAAGATTTGTCTTGGAGATGACTGATAAAGCCTCATATCCAAGGTTTTAAAACTTTGCTAGCTAGATCTGAACACTGAAGTTTGGCTTCTATTGTGAATAATTCCTCTTTCCCCCATCCCACCCACCAAAAAAAAGAAACCAACCAACCAACCTGTATTGGGTTTGACTGAGATAGAGTTCACCTTTTCCTTAGCAGCCCTCACAGTGCTTTGCTTTGCACTGGTAGCTGCAAGGGTGTTGATAACACACCACTGTTTTAGCTACTGCTGAGCAGTGCTGTCCCTCTGACATTCTTTTCCCCATCAAGAGGGCTGGGAGTGGGCAAGATCCTGGGAGGGAACACAACCAGGCCAGCTGACCCAAATCAACCAAAGTGATATTCCATACCATATGATGTCAGCTCAGATATAAAAGCTAAGGGAGCAGGGAGGAAGTGGGGACATTCATTATTCTGTAATGCTTGCCTTCTGAAGCAACCACTACACGTGCTGAAGCCGTGCTTCCCGGGAAGTGTCCGAACATTGCTCACTGATGGGAAGTAGAGATTAACTTCTTTTTGCTTATGTGTGCACAAACTCTCGCTTGCCCTTTTTTTTCTTTTGCTTTAGTAAACTGCTTTTATCTCAACTTATGAGTTGTTTTCCATCTTATTCTCTCCCATGCCCCTCTGGGAAGGGGAGTGATCAAGCAGTGTAGTGGGCACCTGACACTCAACCAAGGCCAAACCACTACACAACCCAACAAAACAAAACCAGTTCCAAACCTGTGATTCAATAATCTGTGACAGTACAGCGCTTTGCTAGTTAACAGAAGTGCTTCAATTCTTCATGGATCCTTGCTGTTATGTATTCTTAGAGCTGATGGGAGTAGAGGTGACTGTGATTATTTACTATGACTGTGAGCTATAGGAAGGCTGAACTGCATTAAAAGTGTTCATGTATAGTAGCAATCTTAATATATCCTCCAGAATTCAGTGCAATTTCGGAAAATAAGGCAGATAGCAGTGCAAGCAAAATCTAATCAGATTGTAAGACTTAGTTTAACTGCTTCAGTTCTCCTATGGATAAGTCTGTGCTCTAATGAAATTAATGAGACAGTCTCAAATATCTACATTTCTGGCACATAAAGGACAGAATTGAATTGAATGCATTAATGAAAGACATTAGGCATTTTAATGTAAATGCTATAACATAAAAACATTGATTGTTAGTCTGATAACTACAGCATTCACATCCAAGAGATGTTCTGCCCCTGTTGATCTCAAGACAATGAAGGCCCTTAGTAATTCCAGCCAGATGCCAAACCAGAACAACTACAGTGTGTGCTAACAGCGTGCAAACACATTCAATGGAGAGCAGTGCTGCTCAGCAGCAAGGCAAGTCCTTAACTTCAAAGGTGACACTCTAGTTTCAGTTGTGAAAGCAAATATGAAAAGGTATTATGGTGTTCTCATAGGCATGTTACAGGAGGACAAAAAAGTCATTGTGAAAGCTGCAATTAAAAACCTGTAAGGGTTTCTGTAAGGGGAATGCTGACAATATAACTAGATTCTGGACAACTGAGCTAACATTTTTTTAATCTAGTACTTTCACTTCTGAGGTTTTTTTAAAAAAAGTATAATATATAAATAAATATGTGTACTTCTGCATTTCTACAGTCTGAAATGTTCTGCATTGGTCAACAAGCTACTTCATTAGTAGTTTCTTACTATAAAAATATTTCACAAAAGCTTTTTTTTAGTTAAAATGAAATTTGTAATTTGCAAACTTTAATAGTAGAAAATCCAGGTAGTATTTATTTTTCTATTTTGTATGATGACTGTGACAGTCAGACAGTCATGGTGACAGATATAGTCTCTAGAATTTTAATATAATCCACCTTTTTGTCCATGATGGAAAAAAGTGAAATTAAAAATAAGATTCTCCTTGGCATTTAGATGGTCATGGGTTAGAAAAATGAGAGTGAATTTATTGCTTTGCAAAGCATTTTGAAGACTAGATATACAAGCACTCTAAAGAATAGAGGTAGGATTATAAGTGCTTGTGGCACATAGAAGTACTTTAGGGTGGTGTTTGATAACATCCTTTAATAAATCTCTTAATTTTTGTTTCTAAGGTAGAGAAAAAGCCAGCATCTTTTTTCTGTATGTACAGGCAATAACAAGAACTTTCTGAATCAGACAGCATAATCCACAAATCTTTACATTGTTAGAAGTACTTTTACAAAAATTTCAGCTTCTATAAAAAAGTAGATAAAACTGGCAAAATGGACTTTGCTCTATGTTAGTTCAGTTTTGGTAAAAACATGCAGACAGCATATTCTGTTCTATTTCTTTTACTATCAGAAGCTGTTTGTTTGAAACAAAGGTTGGGAGTGGATCACCGTGTTTCTGTTGCCCTAATTCAGTGCATGTTTTCAGTGGATTCCATTATTTGTCTTCATCCTTGGCATATCTGTTCAGTTCTCTTCCCTTCCCATGCTCCTTTTCCCTACTTCTGGCAGTCAACATGGCATTTAGAGGCTTCCTTCTTGTGTCATTTTGTGCCATGAATCTACTTGCCTTTTCTAATCTTTCTTCACTCCTTTTTTTCCACAGCTTTTCTGCTTCTCTGCCTAGAATCATGTTTCTTTGTCTGGCTTAATTCTGCACGTTCACTCAGTGTTCATTGACTTTTCTGCATTCATTCTCATGCACTGCCTGTGAGCTAAGCATTCAAAATTTTATCCTGTATGTCCTCCTGCCTTCATATCCTTTCATTTGTGGTCCCCTTCCTTTTTATATTCATTATGAATTAAATCACTCTGTTAACATGTCCACTGCCTGTTGTCAATAGCCTGCAAAGCAAGAAGGCTGAGCACATTCCTCTTTTATTATTTAAACCTGGATCACAGTCCAGACTTGACTGAAAATTTGTTTTCCATTCAAACCATAACAGCCCCTTGTTGAAGTTGGAGGGATGAACAAGAGTTGTACTGGCTGCTTTTCATTTACAGCTAAGTTCAACTGTAAACAAGACTCCACACAGAGAGGGTTGTGAAGTAACTACCTCCCTGACATCCTGCTAGTGGCCTGGAGGAGTCTGGACTACAGGGAGTAGGCTGCTGTTTCAGTTAAATACTGGGGAGAGCTTTACCCAGAGTATTACTTCAGAGGCAAAAATGGAGGGTCACTAGGTTTTCTGGATCAGATCCTGGACTTAGAACTTGCTGTGGTATTTGGATCAGAGTGCAGTAACAGCCAGCCAGGTTGAATGGGTTTGAAAGGCTTACTCATTGTTATCTTAAAGGATATTCGAATGTGAGATCCTTGGATCATGCAAGTGGACTTACGCTTACTTATTAAGACATCTGTTGTACCATTAGTATTTTGTATTGAACTGCAGTTTTGTTGTGAACTGCAGTCGATACTGTAGATGCTGCACAAGCATATGTGAAAGCACTCTTCCTGTTCCTCTTTAATGCACTGAAAATTTAAGTGGAAGAGTGCTGTTCCACTGTTCTTATGCAGAAATCGTATCTCTCAGCAGATAACTCTACATTAATTACCTGTTTTAGGCCTTTTAACTCAAAAAATATGGTTTAGACTGGTGATGTATGTAGAATGTGAAGAGAATTTACTGGTTCTTCAAAGGTGGTTTTTAAGTAAAATTTTTAGTAATTGGCAATAGTTACTTCTAAAATTGCCTGGTTGTAGGACTTCAGTTCAAGAAATTATTCTTGTCTTTTCAGGGAATATTCTTGTGCTTCAAGAACAATAAGAAATATCATGCTTGTTTCTGGCAAGTTCTAATATATCCAAACTTACAGAGCAATCAACTATATTATCTCTTAAAATAGTTTCTCAGGAATAATCCTTTTTACTTCTTTTTAGATGAAACTTGTGCAAAACATGTTTTTTATCATATAGGGAAGATCAGGAGAGGATATTCTCAAGTTTTGAGATTCACTCAAAGCAAAAGTCATATGAGTTTGTATAAACAAGACATCAAAAGAGAAAAAAAATTAATATAACCCTGGGAAGTAAAATTCTGTGGTTTGCACAGCTGTTAGCTGGGATGCAAGTAAGGTTGAGTGGCCTAAAGCTACCCCTCAGCTGCTACTGCTCTCTTGAAGAGGGGAATTAATCTTTTCAGAATTAATCTTTTCATTATTCACCTTTGATCAGATTTGGGCAAAACCAGCATGCTTTCCAGCTGAGTCTTAGGTTCAGATAATGGACTGAAGAAAGATTTGGATTTAGATTTCAAAATGCATCTAAACGGTTGTATTTTCTTAATTGATATATCATTTTATATGGCACAGCTCTAATGCCATCTGATATGCACACAAAGTACCTGCTGCCTAAGAATTCTGGATGTTTTCTCTAAGGCAGAAGATAATTTTATTTGCTCTGTAAGACAAGATTTAATGCAAAGACAAAACTGATTTCCTTTGAGGGTTTTTCTCTCTGAAACTGTAAATACAAAAAAGAATCTTCTCCCTGTGTTTCTTACATTCCAAATATGGGTAGAGATTATTTTCCATTCAGTTAAGAGTTGGACTTGATGATCCTTGTGGGTACCTTCCGACTCAGAATATTCTGTGATTACTGTGATTTTAAAATCAAAATAAGTGACTTGATTTCTCCTAAGTAGCTTGATGAAACAGAAATACGTGCTGGAATGAGCCATAAAACAGAACTTATAACAGGCCATGGCACACATCATAAAGAAATGCTCCTAAGGAGCCTAGAATGACTCTTTGAAGTGTCCTGTACTGCCAGTAAAGGCATAGACACTCAGACAGTCAGAGATCTACACTAGGCTACTTCATGGGTCAGTCCTGGTGCTTCTTGGTCACTCTCTGACAGAATTGTCTTTATATGCCTAACATGGTACTCATGGAGGAATTAAACTTTACATTTTGATATATTTTAGACAAAAATAGCCAAAATAGTTTGAAAGCTTTTGTAATCAGGTGAAATATGAGCACAGTGTGGCAAATTATAGATTTTGAACCTGACACTGAAGCATGGAAAGGAACTGTTCTCATGGGGTTGGTGGATGATGGTTACACAGAACAAACACTTTGCAATTATTATTGTTGTTGAATATTAGTCATTACATCCTCAGAGTCTGGTTGTTCATTAAAGTGATGATAGAAGAGGCCTGTAAACAGAGTCTTGAGGTAAAGTTTACTCCTTGCTTGCCATATTCAAATGTTTCAGAACAGCAAGAATAAAAGAATTCTGACAAGTAGTGGAAAACTTGCTGGCACTAAACCACTGTTCTAAGAATTACTGTTAAGTCTGCGCAGAGGTTAAGCCACAAAATCCATGGAGAAAGGAAAAGTAACAGAGACAAACTCTTTCTTATGCTCTGTTAAGTCTCCACTATAGGAAGGTTTTTTAGTTGAACTGGTGATAGTTTTATTTCTCTTACCATCCCAGGCACCAAGAGCATCTTTTCTTCCTTTGTTTCTATAGAAAGATGTGAGCAACCACATGGTGAAACACCATCAATCTCTTTCTTAGGATCTTCCATGAAGCTGTCATGGGAGAAGGCCTCTTCAGCTGTGTCAATGTAGTCAGTCACCAGCAATCATCCTGCCTGAGCAAGGATTGCATCTGCTATCAATTCCTTGCCTCTATGTCCTTTTAATCCAATGTTGTATGTGACTCTCAAAACCAGCGTATTGTGAAAAGTAATAGAAGGGAGTTTAAGTGCTTCATATGCTGTTTTGTAAGAATAAAGGCCAAGAGTAGATAATGCTTAGTGATGAAGGTGAGGTGAACATGATTACTGGTATTATACCAAGTAGGAGTGAGACTAACATAAGTGCCTTTTCTATTGGGAATGACTGAAGTATTTTTTCATTTGGAGGGACATGAAAATGTTTTATTTGTTCAAATGTGGCTGCTGAATAGATAATACTATTTTTGGCTTGGCTGTCCTTTGGCAGTTGAAGCATCATAGCCCTTGTTTACGTTTACTCATAATACTTGATGAAGTAAGCTAGGAAGTGAACCTCTCTCAGAAACTTGGTTTTTCACATCCAATCTATAATGCTTGCCCTCAAGTAAAACCACTTCAGACAACTCAGTAAAACCAAGACTCGTCCCATAAATCAAACTTCAAGAGCAGACTGTCTGCATATGAACCAATTGCTTAAGCTGTACTCTGATCTGTACAGCTCGCTGATCTGTTGTCTCAGAAAAATGTAGTGGCATTTGCTTCGGACTTTTTAAACATTTTCAGTTCCTTGGGAAATTGACAACAGGAAAAAAAAATATCATGGATGAGTTTATGATCCTTTAAAGAGCATCAAGCCTCTTTGCTCCAAAATTAGACTTGACATTCACATAAAGCAGTTAATGTAATATTTGTGCGTGAAATAGATGACATGGACTCCACCATACCGACTGCTCCCTGTTTCAATTTTCCTGGCAAAGGTAGGCACCACTCATTTATTTATCTTAACTGCTAGACACTGCTACAAGGCCTTGACCTGCCTGGATTTGAGATCACTACTCTGTTTTATGGAGTCATAGAGTCATTGAGGTTGGAAAAGACCTTTGAGATCATTCAATCCAACCATTACCCTAACACTGCCAAGTCATTAAAGCATGTCTACAAGTGCCACATCTACATATCTTTTAAATACCTCCAGGGATGGTGACTTAACCACTTGCCTGGGCAGCTTGTTCCAATGCTTGTTAACCCTTTCAGTGAAGAAACTTTTTCTAATATCCAAACCTCCCCTGGTGCAACTTAAGGCTGTTCCCTCTTGTCCTGTTTCTTGTTAACTGTGAGAATAGACTGACCCCCACTACACTACTACCTCCTATCAGGTAGTTGTAGAGAGCAGTAACATCTCCCCTGAAACTCATTTTTCCTAAGCTAAACAGCCCCAGGCTTGTCAGCTACTCCTCATCAGACTTGTGTTCCAGAGCAGCTTCATTGCCCTTCTCTGAACACACTTCAGCACCTCAGTGTTTTTCTTGTAGTGAGGGTCCCAAAATTGAGCACAGAATATAATGATGAAGTATTATGAGAATTAAGGCTTTTTCTTTGTCAGACAGGAAGAAGAGCTGAGTCAGGAGCAGCTTAGATAAATGTCAAACTTAAGTAGATTAGTTCACAAACAAAAAGCTGGTTTTCTGCATTATAAATTTGACTTACAGAGTTGCTTTTGGCTTTAATGAGTGGTCCAAAGCGGTTTTACATCAGACCTAGGATTATGGTTTGGAATGTGAGAAACTGTGTGTGGACTTTTTTCACTGTGTTCAGATAACATAGAAATACCTTTACAGTGTTGAGTGGGAAAGGGGAGTCTGTTCAGCTTAAAACAGTGTATTCAGCTGGGTACATGGTACAATATTTCATAGTAATTTGAAGGAAGAACAGACAGTTTACTGTTATTAAATGGTGACATTTCATTGAACGATTGTGAAACTCGTGGGACAATTTTACAAAACTTTTCTGTTTTGAGTGCAGTAAGGAATGTTTTGTTTGGGTTTTTTTTCCCCTGCATTCAAATACTGTAAAGTACCCTATTGAAGTTTCTGCTGTGTCCTGGGAGTCCTGTTTGTTTCCCACAGAGTAGCAATCTGATGAACTGCTGCCCCAGAGCCCATTTACTGTAGAAATACAGATTTTATCAAATGCTTTACCAGATGGATGGAAGTGATATACCTATGCATGCATATAGAATGAAGCAGTTTTGCTTTTCATCATCATCAGGGAGGCCAAACTAAACAGCTCTATGTACTCACATTGATTTTTTGTAACTACCATTTATTTTGTGAATTTCTGCAGTGGGAGATGGCTTCACTTGTGCAATGGAGAAAGTGAAAGAAAGAGAAAATGAAGAAATCAAATTACAATTGGGGGCTGAAGGTTGCAATTTGTATTCAAGACTGCAGCTTACAACTCAGTCTATATTTATTTTCGGATACAGTTTACTGGACTAGAGAGCTATAAAAGAACCATAGTATAACAACATTAAACAATACTGAAATACAGTATAACAATACTAAAATACAACTTGTGACCTAAAGTGGAGAATACCTGAACCTCAGTGTAGAACAAACGATGTACAGTTTAGATATTTTGACAATCATAATCTTCTTTTTATTAAAGTGCAGTTGAGTCTGTATCATATTGCTGCTTGCATCAATTTGTTACTTCCCTCAAGTCTGGTGAAAAACAATTTGTATCAAGAAGACAATTGTTAAAAGAAGATCCCAGCCATTTTGCTTAGTTGATTGAACTATTACATTTTGTTGTACAGAGGTAGCTACAAAATATTTGAATTATTTTGGACTCCAAGATAGGGAATAGAAATTATTTGAGAAATGTTGGCATCTAATAGGAAGTCTATGACAGAACTGTGTTGAAATGTAGGAGGGTTTTGTCACAGCATACTGACATATAAGTAACAATTTCCTAGTAAGTGAAAGCTATGATATATCACAGCTGCAATATTATGAAAGAACCTTAATTGAAGGAGCAAATCAATAAAAGGGTTTCTTTCTAAGGGAATAAGGTTTCTTTTATTAGTTCATCTATTGGAGTAGATAGCATATTAATCTGTAAATGTAATAAAGTAGCATTTTTTGCTTAGAAGATGTATGTGATGCTACTGACGTATTTAATATGTTAAGAATGCCTTTGCTAAGTCACAGTTGTGATTTCATCTGGAAGAATGCAGATAGTGATTTTGTCAATGGTTTGGTTTGGACATTTGCAAAATTATATGTATGTAAATTATATGTGTGGTAATTTTGCTACTGTAATTAATCTCCTTTTTTAGTATGAGCTTCATCTTTTTAATCCTAGGTAGTAAAGCTGAACACATCCATGGATCCACGTGCAAAGGATAACCAAACAATACTGCATTTTTTTAGCGTTAGGAAAATTTCTATTGATTCAACCAGGAAGATAATCTCAGAACTTGCAATCATCTAACTTTGGTGGATATTCTATGAAAATGTATGTATATGCATGAATTTACAATATTGCAGAATTGCTTTGAACACAAACAGTACATCATTTTATTTTAGAGCTTTTAGAAAAAAACAGAATAATTTTAAAAATTCGGATGAAATCAGTATCTATTCTGTCTATTCTTTAATTCTTCTCTAATTTTATCTGTTCTTTCCTATAATGAACTTTTTGGCTGCAACTGATGGGTTATGGTGTGTTTTGCTTCACAGTGTTTAAATGGAAGCTTCTTCACATCTCTACTTTTCTATGGAGATTTATGTTGTCCTTCTGTTTATAGTCCTTTTGTTAATGTATTTTTGGTTCTACTAATTAATCAAGGAACTCTCAGATATGTTAAGAATCAGATGGTTTTGTAACATCACTTTCATTAACTATGGCACCATTTTTCACTGCTGAAATTCTGTGGAAGTGGAGTCTTTGTACTTGGAAATGTATCTGGAGTTGAGTTTCATGTTGTAGGCCTGCTCCAGTACCACCTGGCTCTGGAGACATCTAACCTCCATCAGGAGATTAGTTTGTTTTTCTGTGGAAACAAAATTCACATGATGTATTCTTTACTTCCTGTATCCTCCTCCCTGTATGAACAAGTCAGGATGTTTTGAAAGTAAAAGGCAATTCCTTTTCTGAAAGAAAGATTCCATTAGAAGCTCACCCTTTATTTGACATGGGAGGATTTGCTCACTTTTCATGTGGATGGGACTTTGCAAGGTTGCTTTCCTACATGTTTTCTTTGTTCTATAATTAGGGATGTTGTCACAGTACAGTGCTGTTAAAAAGTAATTCAAAAACTTTATTCAAAGTCCACATTAATTTATTCTGATGTTCACATAACTGTTGTTTACCTCACAGCTCCTCAGGCAGGTGAGATTGTGCTAGGAATGTTTTTAATGTTGCTGCTGTTGCAAATAGAGCCAAGAGGCAAGAAAAAGCCAAGAGGCAAGTCAAGCAGCAACAGCAAGAGAGAGCCCTACCTGAGTGCTCCAACTTTTAAAAGTGACCGGCACCCCTCAGCCTCCCTATTCCATTTCCCACCACAGGGTCTAAAAGAGACAGTTACAATTTTGGGCACAGATAGATATGGAATATGATAGTAGTTTACTAAAAATGAAACAGCAACAGGCAAAACTAACAGTGATAATCACTAGATACAAAGTTGCTGAATCTTGAGGACTCCCCAGGAACAAAGAGAAACAAAATGGGGGGAAAACACCTCCCCCAAGAAGGTGCCTTTTACCAACAACCTCCTGGTCTGAGAGACAAAAGCAGAAATGGCGGACTGACCCTCCCCATAGCATGGTGCCCTTTGCAGACAACCACACGGTCTGAGAGACAAAGGCACCGATGGTGGGCAAACCCTGCTCTGCTCAACCTTCCCCCTGGAACAAAAAACCAGGAAGGTAGGAGCTTACAAAGGAGTTCTGGTGGCAGATGGGGGGTGCTGGCATTGTCTGGGGGGCTCCAGCCCTGCAGTGTCAGCCCCCCTGCTTCCTTTTGGTGACCATGGTGGTGGTGTGTGTGTGAGGTCAGCACTGCCCTTGCTGCCTCCTCCTGCCCCCAGCTGTTCTCAGCCGGTGTTGGTGCTGCTGTCTCGGGTCACTGCCCCAAAGGGCAGGAGAGGGGAGAAGAAAGCCAACCCATCGAGCACCAAAGAACAGNAGCACCGAAGAACAGCAGCCTGGTTACTATCCAGAGGCCTGCCTGAAGCAACCTCCTCGGGAGCCTGGAGACAGAAAATGGTTCTGCTTGCGCCATCTCAGCTTCCCTACAAGAATGAAAAAGAAAGGAATAGAGCTTCTGCCTGAGTGCCCTGACCTTAAAAAGACCCTGGCCCCTGCTGACCTCTGCGGTTCTGTTTCTGGTCCCTGCGTCTTAAAGGGACAGTAGCAATTTTTGGCATAGAACACCTAGATAAGGAATACAATAACATTTTGGGTTACCACGAACGCTGTTCATAAGTAAACCAAAGTTCTTAATGTCTTCACACCTGAGGTATGAGGGAACTTATTCCCTGATCTGAATGTTATTGTTAACTCCAGGACAAGCCAAAACCAAAGCCTTGGGTGCCATTTCTCTTACTTCCCAGAGTTAAGAGAACATTCATATCCAGATGATGTGATCCAGGCTTGCATCTAACTGCAGCCTTTCAAAATACTTGTATTCCCACCAGTTATAGATGCAGGAGTCACATGAGGCCTTTATAGGAAGGAGAAAGAAAGGAGCAAAGCTCATGTCAGGAGGCTGATATGCTGCACGATGCATGGGGCTAGCAGTGGTATGGCACAGAGCACTGAAGGCTTTGGGAAGAAATAAAGGCTGCACTGTGTTTAGTTGTATTTTTTCTTGAAGTGAGAAACTATGTTTTTGAAGTTAGCATTTTTTATAAAACAGCTGTTTTAAGTAGGTGTTACTTGCAAGGCAACAAATATGTGTTTGCTTGGGTAACAGTTGCCTTTTCCTTAACACTGCAGCTGCAAATGTCAAAGTTAAGTGCAACTGAAGGCAACACATATCATGGACAGAGAAATTACAGGAAACATTGTTCTTTTTCTTAGAATATCCTGCACAAAGAGTAAAAGAATACAAAAAACCAAAATAGCACAAATACGTAATGATCATACATTCCTGTTTCTTTTACCCTTTAACACTAAATTTAGAATGTTTGATATGACCACATGTCTCTTTTAAAAACAGTGTCCGTATCCGCTAAGAGGAAAGGCCGCCTTTGGTGGGAGATACTCTGTGGAAACAGATTTTTCATCTCACTTTATTTCCTCTTAAGTTAACGTTTTTACTGTGGACTCGGACTAATTAAATATTAGTCATGGACTTAAATGAAAATAGAACTGAATTTTCAACAGTAGGCCATTGAAGGAGCATCTGAATTGAATGTTCTATAACCACAACAGAATTATTAGTTCTCTTTGGTTTTTTGTTTCTACCTTTTTAGTTATTGAATCTTGTGATGAGTGTATTTCAACTATTTATTTTTCCTAGGAACATTTTTCCAATATTTTCTTTAAAGAGTTATATGTTCCTATGAAATAAATTTAGAAGTTAGAGAATTTGAAACTCTTCATAGATGTACATTTCTTGTATTTACAGGAACAAAATCTTTTATTATAGAAAAATTCTTATGCAAGAGATTATTTGGGTATTGGGTCACATGAACAGAGCACAGAAAGAAATACAACCAATCCAACCAGATTGTCTTTTCTTTCACACAAGCATGTTACTGACACATACACCTGCTTGCGACATCTCCCTTTTGTTTTCACAACTGTCTACCACAACTAGTCCTTTAGTACACTTCATAACAAGATCCACATAACAAGGCCTCATCACACATGACAGTCATTGCTTGACAACTTATGCATCAAAGTGTTGATAGGAATTGTTAGCATTAACAGTTGTGCTGATCAAGTCAGATAGAATCAAATAGATAGTGAATCTTATTTAGCTTGTCCTAAATAGTGGAATTTTTAAAAACCAAAGACATCATTCTCCACAGATTACTGCAAACCATAGTGTTTGAGATGAATGATGAGTCAATAAAATGATTATTTAGTTTATCCTATAAACTCAGGGAAGTGGTGTGTATTCAACTTCCCAGAACACTTTTTAGCCCTTTGTTTCACACTTTTAGAAACTTTTTGACCACAACTGGTACAAGCGCAAGAAGGTTGCAATTGGTACTGGGTCCTCTTTGGTAAGGCTTTGAGAATGTTTTGAGCAGATGGAGGAAACAAATATACTGTTAAACCAATGGCAGGTGGTCAAAATGTTCTGGAATGTTTCAGGTGCATGTCTAAATTGAGTGATTTTAAAAGTTTAGTAACAGAAAGAAAAACATTGTTCATGATATTTTACTTCAAGGAAAATGTTGTTCATAATATTTTACCTCAAGAACTTTTTTTACTAAGGAAGTTCCTCAAGCTAGAGCTTTGAATGGTGGCCTTGTATAGTGGCTTATCAAATGGCCAACTAGATAAAATATCCTCTGTGTAGTCTCCATTATAACAGGCACAGGAAAAATCAGGTTTAGAATTTCAGAATTAATGTCTTCCATTTTTTTAATTGGATGCAGTATTATTTTAGAAGTAGTAGAATTAAAAGAAAACTTTAAAATCCATATCTCTGAGGTTTCCTAATCCTCACAATTTGAAGCATCTATTTCTGAAACCTACTTTTGTTAACATTAACTTTGGTTCAAAGTTTTATTGTAGCTTTAAACAAATGATATTCTATCATTATTATCATTATTCTTCGTGCTATCTAGATGCTTCTCATTAAATAACTGAGAAGATGTCTGAGAAAATGTATATTTTGTTGCAGAGCAAATTTCATAAAACAGTTATGGCTTGTATTTAAACTTTTTCCCAGAAGAACACATGGCTTCTTGCCATATTGGCTTCGGTTCCTCAGTGAATCACTCACAAAGGAAATCCAACTTGTGAAGTAATGATTTGATATTCCCTGTTTTGCTTATTTTCTTTTTTTTCAAAAACTATTTCCTGAATTACAATGATACTTTTACTGAAAAAAAACCCCCAGTAAACTAACAGTAATTCACCCATTTAAACCAAACATCATGGTTAACCTTCTTTTGTAATAGAAAAACCATATCATATGATAACCATATCAGGATGGTTATCTGTGCTTCAGATGGATGCAAATATATTTGTTTATAAGTGGGACATCTTCTGGGGGATATAATAAAGATGTGGGAAATGGTAGAATATTTTTTAATGGTAGGACAAATAAAGTATTGGCAACACTTCAGACTGAAGCCAATGGTTTGCCTGTAAAGTTGGTAATAACATATAGGCATGTATTGCTTTCATGCCTTGCCAGGTTATCTCAGTGAGGTCAAATTTTTCATCTGCTTGGTAAAAAATTATCTTCCCTGAGTAAGCTTCTTCCTTTTAGTTGCTGCAATGCTCAAGGGCACTGCAAATCATTTTTATTCAGTGCCTCGTCTCAAACCATTTACAGGTTTAAAAATGCGTTGTAAGAATTTAACACTCCTGCATTAAATGACGTAGAGGGTAAATTTGTTTAGATAGAAGTTTCTGTACAAATTCTGTATTTCTGTTGGAAATCACTTACTTTACCCATCCTTGGAACCTTAACAGAATAGTTTGGCTAAGTCCTCACAAAATTTCCTCTGTACTGGCATGAATGCTCTGGCCTTGGCTGAGGCAGGGGTTTTAGAACAGTTTTTGCTGTCAGAGGTAGTGGTTCTTTAGCAGCCAAATGGGATGAAAGTGCTACCCATCTGATCTGAGACAGCTCAATACTGAGTACAGAGGCTAAGAGAGTAACAGGAAAGTGTGAGTAGAGGTAGAGAGAAAGAATACATGGGAAGAAGAAGCTTGATCTCTTTGGACTATTTTCCCCATTTATAACTCTTCAGACAGGAATATGATATTACAGTGCAACTGATACAGTCATGAGTACTGACAATGTTGACTTGGAACAGATGCAATGCAGCACATGTGGTTGAGTGTATGTATCCATTTATACACTCACTTATACGCATGCATTTATTTTTACTTAGAAATTCTTCTATGTATGTGTTAACTTCATAGGTAGTGAACAATAAACCTTTCAAAGTGTACTTTGTTTCTTTACCATAGTCAGGATATTAAGTCTAGTAGAGGGATGTTTTTGAAGAGTCTTTTAGTGATTCCTCTATACTGCTGCTTTGTTAGACTTTTTGCTTATATTGACTAAGTTGCCATCTCCAAGTCCCTGAAATATAAATGCCTGTAAAATACACGTGTATGAGGGTGCACACACATATTGTGAAACCCCAGAAGATAAGGGGCTAATATGTGTCTCAAACACTGATAGCCAGATAGCTGTGATTACCAAGGATTGTTGGCAATAACAGCCAACGATTATAGGCAATAACACACTGTGAGAAAGAACCGGACAAGACTAGAGAAGGAGCCATATGGAGGTAGGGCACTGCTTTTCTGGGACAAACATCTTAATCATTTAGACCTAATAATGTGCAGCTTACCCAGTTGTAGGTTGCTTGAACACAGTATGTAAAACTACTGTAGCATAACCTGAATAAGTTCTACCATTTACAATTCTGACCCACGTATTTTCACATTCATTAAAGGATAGCTATTAAATTTGTCCACAAAAATTTCTGAGGCCTTTGTGGTACTTTTCTGTTTCAGATAAATTAAATTGTGTCAGTTGTCTGTCTCTTTTTTCCTTTTTTTTTTCTTCTAAAATGCAATTCTAAGACCCATAGTCCATCAAAAATACTATTACGAGTACTAATATTACATGGTACACATGATACTTGTTTTTGAAATATGAATTCTGTCATAGGTGGTTATTTTACTTTTTTGTAGTATCTCTTAGTAGCAGCTATTACCTCTCTAAGATTTACACCATTACAGAAATCTTAAGACATTTTGTATTTTTTTGTGTTGATCTTCTGTGGATCATTAGATAGTATCTATTTTATATGCTTCTTCCTGGAATAAATCTGGCACTGAGTTGAAGTGTAATAGATTTTGTTCTAAATCATAGCAATAATTCATTTCATTTTCAGCTTTAAAACGATGATAGACTAATTAGAAACCAACTAACATTAATGGGTTTGGATTTCCCAAGTCTAACTTCTGCTCTTCAAAGGATTTTTCTTTGTTCCTATCTAAGGATTACGTATCTCAATTCTTCAAAAATTTGTTACCTTGGATTCATCATACTACAAATCTTTGTTTGGTAACTCTTCTGCTCATATTGCAGCAAGATTTTTAAAGAATGAATGAGTAATATGAATTCCTGTGTCATAAAAATAGTAATTAAATGTGGTCTAGAAATTAGTTTGATTAAAACAAAAGATCCAGAAGCACCCTGTCTTTAGTTGAAGAAATATTTCCCCCTGAGTGATATGTTGCAGAAGTTTATAAATGTCCTTTGCCTCAGAAATGTCAAACCATATTTTTTCTATGTGTGCACTGAAGGTTACGTTGGCTTAGGGAGTTCATAATTTCAGGAGGGGAAGGGGAGACCAAAGCTGGAGCTGTATGGCAGTGCATGCGTGCAGATGCTGGCATGGCCCTCCGTGCAGCCACCACTAACGCTGTCATTATTACCACTCTGCAGGACTGTGACTCTTATACATCTGAGTGTGGAGTTTGCCTCCCTTTGACAACTCCCTTTGGGCTTTTTGTGGAGAATGGACCAGCAAGTATCAGTCTGAGATGTGAAGACACCAAAACTAACAAATCCAAACCCGTCAGTAAGGTGACCATAGATAGGTTCATGGATTGGTGTGCAAGCTAATGGAACATACTGCAATGTGCTGTGCTATACTGAGAATAAACTGCAGCTCATCGGTGGCTTGGGTGGTCTATCTTTCTATGTTTTTATCTGGTTTCTTAATTATTCCCATAATGATTAAATGACTGATCAAGAAATGTAATGCATTATTAGGAACCATAGGTTTAATTCCTTATTACATATTTAAAAATAATATCCTCACTCCAAGATTCATTTTAACTTCCTTTACTCTCTCTGTTAGCATTTTCAGAAGCCTCTTCCTTTCAGTTTAGGTTAATATAGTCCCATTTTTGATACACCATTTTGATTTGCTGCAGGTGGCTGAATTCTCAACTTTATAGTGTCTTTTTCATTGTTCATTCCAAGATCTCTTTATGTGCCTCTCCCTGTGTTTTTCATTTTTCATAACTTCTTGCAGTTATACATAAACATCACTAAACTTTACTAGAAGTGTTTCAGGGCCTTTGTCTCTTGTAGTACCTTTTAAAACAGACTAAAAAACCCCTATCTCCCATTGTTGGAAAAATATACTGTATTTGAAAACAAATTTGACCATGACCTTAGACATGATATATGCTAGCAGAATTAGGGTTTTGCAGATTTAATTCAAATTTTTAAAGCTCCTGCTATAGATCACATTGATCTGCTGAAAGCCAGCTCTTCAAGAGTGTGGGCCACAGCGGAAGGAGAGAAACAAGCAAAGAAAATACAGCTTAAGCTGTGGAATAGCTAGAGCTTTTCAAAAGCAGTGTCATTTTCTGTGTAAAAATTGGGCCTTTTACACCTTTTTTACAAAAGTGTTCACAAGTCTATGTTTTCTGCCAGTTTTGACTAATTGGAAGCACTTTTAAAGTATCTTCTTGGGGCCTTACTGCAGGGAGGATAGAATTCTAAGCCGTTTATGCAAGCTTCACAGAATGTTTCCACAGGTCTTCTTTTCTCCTGAAAGGAAATGGAACCTGCTGCTCAAAGTCTGTAGAAGTTTGTAATCACTGAATACAACGCCTCACTCTATTCCCTGTATCTTTTTCCATGGTTAATCCTTTGTCAACAGTCACACACAACTTTTAATAAATCTAAAATTGAATGCAACTTCTCCTCCTTCACTAGCTCATATTTTTTTTCTCTTCTGTAGAAAGGCTGATGAGAAGAAACTGAATGTATAAACCTGACTGCTCAGCACTTCTTCCTAGCTATATTTTCTCAAGCCCTTTAATGGGCAATCAGCCTTTAGGAACGTGTCTCTTTTACTTATCCCTCACTGCTTTCTGCCTCAGTGGTGTCATTCTGCTTTACCTAAGCTTTCAGCTTTGTTGGATGGTATTGTTACCATACATATGGTGAGGGCTAACAGTGCTTGCAGTGTTTGCTTTGTAATGCATGGAAAAGACTTAATTGTTCATGTTGTTTCAATAAGCTTGCTGAATAGAGGTTCCTATTAAACAACTTTAAAAAAAAATGGCTGGAGGCAATGGTAGGAACAATAAACACAGAGCTACAAAGGTTAAAGAAGGTTTGAGATTTACACACTAACAAATGTTTAGTTCCTTTAATATAATTTTAGGCTTAGGAGAGGAAATAAAATGTTCTGTTCTACCAAACAAGCATTTTTGCTTTTCACTAACCTCCTGTATATACCACAAAATAAAGCCAGTCTCATCTGCACATGGATAAGCACACAGGAAGAGTAAAAATATTAATTACAAGTGCTTGTCAGTACAGAAGATATAGGTAGTGTAGGGCACAAGCTGCCCTGTCATCCTTTGTTTAGTCTGGCACATATTTAGCCCAAACAAGCTTACATGTGAACATTATATCACCCAGGAATCCCAGTAAAAGTTGCTAGTGTTGGATTTTTATATAAATGGATAGGTACATCAAGTAAGAATGGAGAATCCCTGTGGTGGAAGCTGGAGTTCTTCCAAGGGCAAAAACCTCACAGGAAAACTCAGCTTGTCACAATGTCTTATGAGAGGGGAAAAAAATTAAAGTGAGCATTCAGGAGAAATAAAGTGAACATGGTTAGTGGTGATGAGAGACTGTAAAAATGTTATTGCCTGCAAGTCAGATGTTTCTGCAGGTAGTATTTCAAACCAAACACTGATGGCCCTGTCATCTGGAAGTAATTTCATAACAGAAAAAACTGGAAGAGAGGTGCATAGAGTGATAATACAATTCATATATGTAAACTAAGAAGTTATTAATTCTTTTCCGGAGTGATACTGGATGGTCACTGAGGCACTGAAAGGTAAGGTTTTTGGTTTGTAAGAAATTTGGTTGTCAGGGAAGGTAAAATGATTTCATTAATCTTAAAGAAACTAGCTCACAGAAATTGTGGAAATAACAAAACTAAAGGTCAAGGTTGCCTTTGGTTAGGAGTCTAGATGCAGAATCTCACAACAGAAGGCAAATGACATGTTGTGTGATAGAAGCAGTCACTTGCTCATCCCCCACCAGCAGGATCAGGGAGAGAATGTGAAGGATAAAAGCTGGAAGACTCATGGGTTGAGATAAAGACAGTTTAACAGGTAAAGCAAAAGCCATGCACACAAGTAAAGAAAAACAAGGAATTAATTCACTACTTCCCACAGTCAGGCAGATGTTTGGCCATCTCCAGGAGAGCAGGATCCCATCACATGTAATGGTGGCATGGGAAGACAAACACCGTCACTCCAAATGTCCTCCCCTTCCTTCTTCTTCCCCCCACTTTGCATACGAAGCATGATGCCATATGGTCTGGAATATGCCTTTGGTCAGTTTGGGGTCACCTCTTCTGGCTGTGTCTCCTCCCAACCTCCCATGCACCCCAGTCTCCTTGCCAGTGTGGCAGTATGAGAAGCAGAAAAGACCTTGGCTCTGTGTAAGCCCTGCTCAGCAATAACAAAAACATCTCTGTATGTTCAACCCTGTGTTCAGCACAAATCCTAAACACAGCCCTGTACTAGCCACTATGAAGAAAATTAAGTCTACTCTAGCCAAAGCCAGCACAATTAGTTTCAAGAGACCTTCAATACCAAGGTGTGTATTCTTAAGTAATATCATTGGGGAATTATGTCAGATGAGCTCATAACATAGTGCTTGCCTGTTAAAAGCTAATAATTGTCTGTGTTTCATCTTGTTTTTGCAAAAATTAGTGGTAGGCTTTTTTTGCTTTTTTTTTCCCCCCCTGAATGATACATTCTTCAATTCAAAGTAATTCGGATGTTGTTGTCAGGAAGAATTTTTCTGCTGTATGTTGCATACAAAATATTTATCACATTTTTAGAACACCAGCATACTTCAATCAAAAAATCTCTTTCTACACTGGAAGAAATTATAAACGAAATATGCCTAACAAACAGAAGGAACTGAAAGGAGTCCTTCTGCAATTCTATTTTCAGATCACTTTTAGATTTTTGATTCAGAGACAGTAATTTCCTATTATTCTTAGCTCATTTCTCTACTTTGAGGCACTTTTCTGCTTCTCATTAAAATGATAATCTGTGTTCCTCAAAATTAAAGTGTTTAAAACACCACATCTAATAATGCCACATAATGTCAGCATTTGCAGACATCACAAATCTTCTGTCTTAAAGTCACCTGAGGAAACTTAATGAGTTTGAGAACTCTGCCTGAGGCACTTTTGACTTCAGCAACTAGTAACTGCATGCATCTTATCATGCTCCAAATTTGTTTAATTACTCTTATTAAATGTCTATAAATATTTTTACTCTATTTATCTATTCTCATTTATCAACAAGTGTGAAATAGTGTGTCTATCCCACTGAATGTTGAATAGACTTATTTTTTAAGAGGTATTATTAAAAATGTATATTTTTATCTCTTAATTAGAACGATGACCTAAATTACCATTCAGATCAATGAATTTTAACATTAAGGGTGGATTAGACAAATAAAGACAAGATATTGAAGATAAACTTTCAGAAGTATTTTTGCTCAAGGAAGATTTCTGTAGTCCCACGTGATTGTATTTTAGTGAGCACTGAAAAACAATCTACTAATAGTCTTGTAATGTTGTTGGTTTGTTGGTTTCGGGGTTTTTTTATCCTGAATGGGCATAAGAAGAAGATTTTTTTTTTTTTTTGGCCAAATTCTGAATTTTGATCTGAATCCATACAAGAAATTGAGGCCAGGCTGAACAGTATGGCTCAAGGATAGGATGAAAGGGATAGAAAGCCCTTTTCCATGTAGTACTCAGCTAGTATTGCTCTATAATATTTGTCAGCTCTAGGTATAATGACCCAAAACACTCTTTGTTGAAGTTTTACTGCTAATCCTTACTAGTCTAAGGCACTGTTAGATTTTGTGTGTGTATGTGTTGGCTTGTGTATGTAGATCATTAATAGTCATGTTCATGATTAGAGGAAAGAAAACCTCACTGAATGGCAAAAGCTTAATCTTTGTTTTACTTGCTTATTATTTTGAACTCAAATTTTGCAGAGAACAAAATGACAATAGGAAGGGTAAACTTAGCATATTTAGTGAACGTGTTTGTGCCCACTGACATTAGCCAACTTTGTGTAATGTGCAAACATCAACATCTAGTGCTTCACTAAATGTTTAAAAGGCACAACAGCTCCATTAATTACGGTTTTAAGAAAAGTGTTTTTGCTAACACTTGCAGCTGTGGCTAGTAATTAACTTGGCTCTCCTCCTGTAGTGTGTGCAGAAAAGTTCTTTTGGCTCTTGTCCCAATTCAGGAATGCACCCTAAACTGTGAACATGGAGTGGGGGGGAGGTTGAATATACCCCAAGCAAGATGAAGACAATGAACAAGGTCAAATGTTGGTAATCAAAATAATAATTCAATTTTATTCACTATCATAGTAGAGAGCAAGGTAAAACATAGAAAAGTAGGAAAAAACGAAGAACTACAGAAAACAAGAAAGGTAATCACCACCAAGAATCTTCAGCGTCCCACGAAGATCCTCCTTTCATCTGTCAGTGGCGGGAGGGAGCTCCGTCGAGCATTTTCTTAAATAACATCTAAGCCATGTCCTTTTCCAAGCCCGGGGACCATGGCAGTGGCATGTTCACCATGAAGACCTTGGTGCTCATGCGATGTTCGCATGATGCACTCAAAGTTTATAGTCTGAAACCTGGGGCTTCTCGCAGCATTCGTGTGATAGGCGCTGCGATGTTGCGGCTCTCGCTGTGGGCAGTTCCGGCCTGAGAAGTTGCAGCCTGCTCCTTTTGTTTTGTAAATGCTGCCATTCACTCCAACAGATCCAAGGTTTTAAAATACTTCCACAGTTAATTACCTTTGAGGTCCTTCTCCTCTGAGATTACCTCAGTTCTGAAAGTCATAGAGGACTTGCTATTTGGACTTAAAAAAAATAGCAAGCAAATATGACCTTAGCGCCTGCACAGTGTGGAGAGAAACAGGTGAAAAAAAGTTCTAATCTGAGAGCACCAAAACTAGCTCCTTATGGCACTCAGTGATGAGTTGTGTCTCTAGAATCCTTCTGCTTGACAAATCTGTCAATCACACCACAGTTAAATGTGTAAATAGTTCAAAAGTAAAGAAGAATTCATTTTGGGGTTGAGTCAGCTGTGATCTGTTTATTTTAGATCACCTAGGTGCTTGAACAGTGAAGGAATGGAGCTGTTTCTTATTTCTGCTGTTTAAAATACCTAATGAATAACCAAAAATTATGAATAAGATAAAATGTACCAATTGTTCCTTGGCCTAAGTTACCAATAAGGTAGCTAGTGATGTAGTAGCATTTTTTTTCTTGATTTAGGAGAAGATTAAAATATAACAACCTGTTGGTGTAAACTGGTACATCAACATTTGAACTTAAGCAAACTGCCAGTTTGCATCAGCAAAGATTTTTTACTTTTTTCTTAGAACAGGAATTTTGCTTCTAAACTTTAAGAGAGGAGCAGCCTGCATGTTTAGGGGTTTTGTAATGTCTGTGACTGGACAGAAATGTCTGTTTGCATTAAAACATATGTTAATGGTTTCTTAGGAAACATTAGGCTTTGGATGAAGAGTTTGAGAAGCAGGAAACTAAACAGATATGAATAAAAAATTAAGCTTAAGTAGTAAGTGCTTCATGTAGGTGACACTTCTCCCTACACATCTTCCTGTTTTGTCTGTGTTTACTGTAGTTATGTTGCAGTATCAGTGCTCTTTAAAGCTTTGATTTGCTTAAACCAGTTTTGTAGCAGAAAATAAACCTTACATATGATTTCTATGTCATCAGTACCAAAACATTGTGAATGGCAAAATTAAAAGGCCCTGCTTTTTCTCTTTGTCCAAGGTAAGGGATAACCTGCTGCATGTTAATGGCAGCACTGCTAAGTCAAACCTTACTTAGTTGGGGGAGAGATACTGGAGCTGTTCTTTAGTGTTGTTGTTGTAGAGACTGAAACTGTCTCCAGTAATTACCTTATATTTTCACTTGATGCAGAATGTTTTGCACATATTGAATAAATTTTTTTTTGTTCCCTTGATAACTACTTATAGTCAGCTCTCCAAGTTGCATCCATTCAGCGCTCTATAACTGGCCATTTATGATTTACACTTATAACTCCAGGGCCTTTGATATCAATGTGTGTCTTGTTATCCTGGTGTCAATTATCATCCTACACATGTGCTACTGAGAGCCTCTTCTACCAGTTTGTGAACACCAACTTCTAGTTGAAGTGGTTGCATTTTTCTTAAAGGCAAAAAGAATTAAAAAAAAAAGGTTAAAATAGTAAGAAAAAGTTGAAGGCCATCTTGTAAAAAATATCCAATCCTACACATTGGCATCAAAGTATTTAATTCTGTAGTCTAATTACACCTGAGACAAAAGATAGCATTTACTAATGAACTCAACAGGGTAATTTTCACGTACCTAACTTTCTGTCCAGTGCAAAAACCACACTATTTACATTTAACTGCAAGGATCTGGTGCTTTGTAATTATTTTTAGATAATGGTAGTAGAGAATTTTTTTCCACAATAAGGGAAATGAAAAATACATTATTAAGCCATTAATTAATATAAGTGATTCTGGAGCAGCAACTACGGTTTTGTAGTGTTAAGTTATGTGGTCCTGCCTTTCTTCAGCTGTCAGATGAAGTTTTGATGTTCTCCCTTCTGGGATTATTAGCTGCATGTTATATCCACTGCACTATCAAATAGTCTCCAGCCAGGCTGTGATGGGCTTTTGAAAGTCATGTTAATTTGGTTCCTTCTCCTATTTTTCTGTGTGATGTTTCTTTTTGTCCCTGCTTTCTCAGTGATTTTGATGGTTTTTTGGTAAGGAATAGAGGAGTGAGGCACTATAGCATGTTGCCCAGAGAAGCTGTGGATGCCCCATCCTTGGCAATGTACAAGGCCAGGTTGGATGGGGCTTTAACCAGCCTGGTCTATTGGTAGCCCACAGCAGAGGGGTTGAAACTAGATGATCTCTAAGGTTCCCTCAAACCCAAACTATTCTAGGATTCTATAATTCTAAAGGTTTGGTGACCTTTGCTGTATGGTGGCATTACCTCTGATTTATTCTGTGCTTCCTCTGAGGCAATAGTGGAGGCAGCTATTGTGAGACATGGTAAAAGCAATTTACTAGTTTCTTATTAAGTGGAAGGCAAAATGTACAGTAGTAATATGCTAATATTGCAATGGAGAAACACACAGTAAAATCATGCCAGGTGTTGAGCCATCAGTTGGAAAAACATTGGGAAAGTATCATAGCCAACGCTTACAAATCCCAGCTCAGTTTTTTGCTGATAAGGTGGAAGAGGAAATTCCCACCTTTCTTTTCAAAAGTAATGATTGACATTGTGCTTCAGGCTTAATTAAATCATTAAGTATATTGTCTAACTAATAAAGTTACAATGCTGTTGGAAAAAAGCAAACCATTTCTTTTACAAAATTCACCATTCATAAGTGAAATATTCTTTTTCTAGGGAAAAAGCAATTTTATTTGTATGGATTTTTCTTTGTAGTTTGATTGACAGTCCCCCTGTTCTTCTCTTGTAAGTAAACAAAGACAGATCAGCAACTCTGTTTGCAATTATTTTTTTAAAGCCTTTGATATCAGGATTAAGCCAGTTCCTGTTTATCTTCTCTCTGAGAACTTTTTCTTTGATAATTCTAGGTTATCAATCTGAGTGTGTTTTTATTTAAGAAAAATCTTTTGGTTTTTTTAAGTAAAAACTTGCATCTTGATAGGTAACAGCATGGTAAAGATAGCCTCAAATGTTCACTGAAAGATGTTACATTTCAGATGGGAGATTTGTAGAAAGGCCTTTGAAGTAACTAGACTTACAAGCCTTGAATTGTAAAAAGTTACTTAATTATAGCACTTCAGGGCTATAATATGCACATTCTACTATAACGTTTAGGGATTCTCCATTCTCTTTTGCACAACATTTGAGTCCCTTGCTGATAAAGATATGTATAATCTATAAAATTTGCACTTGTAGTTATGAAGGAAAAAGTGCAAACACTTTGACGGCAAGCAGAGACTTGAAACTTTTCATTTTTTCTCTTGCCATATTCAGCACAATTCAGGGCTATTGATTGCATTTGAATAAACCTTTACCGTTTATTTTTAGTTGTATCACTTTGGACAGCTGTATATTCAGCTTGCAGAAGAAAGAGTTTTCTCTTGAGGATAGTGGGTATCTCAGGGATGTGAGACTGCTGTGTTCAGGTCTGGTTGCTACACTATTATACATTAGTATGTGAGAAGCATGCACTTAGCACTTGCTATGTCTTCTCCCCTCCTCCCTTATTTTTAAACCTGAAAGCTCATACTGGATCTGAAAAATATTTATCAAGAGAAAGCCTGCTATTTCCCAGAGAGGACAAGTTTTGTCAAATACATTTTGAAATTATAAGAAAGGTCTGTTGGGAGAATGTCTTAGCAGTTTTCATTTGCAACATAATTCTTGTTTTCATTTACAAGAAAAAGAAATACATATTACAAGGAAACTGGGCATTCTGTCTCTCTTCTTTTGCACTAGTTGCAGAATCAAGACTGTGAGAACGGCAGCTGTGTCTTTCTTCAATTTTGTGGTTCTTTCCAGTAGTGTTTTCAGTTGTGGTCTGCTATGGAAAAATAATAGAGTACAACAACAAAAAAGCCTTTCACTTTAATGTGGTTACAATGATCTCCTTCACAGATTAGCTTCTTTTTAAGTGTGGTCTCCATGCAGAACATCAACAAATAGTATAAAGATTTATTGCAGATTTAGCTCAGCAAAACAATGCATTTTCTCCAATAGATAGTGTTCTTATTTTTTCGAATGTAAGCCAGACATGCTTGCTTTTTGAGTTGGGTAATCAGAATCTTAAGACTGAGGAGACATGGTAGTAATTTATTTCTCTCTCTTTCCTAAAAAACAATGACAAAATGCAGTTTCAGCTGGAATATTACAGTGCACTTGAATGCACTAGCTGGAAACCTATGATTCCTTGCAAGAGAAAGTGGCTGCTTCAGAGCTGCTAAGATATTTCTTCAGATCTTCCTAACATGATACTTGCATATCACTGCCACATGTTTAGAAAATGTCTTCCTAGTATTATCAGTCCTAACACAATTTGTGCACCTAAACAAAAGGAATGAGGAAATGTCACTCACATCATATTAGCTTTGTATATCAAACCACTTTTATTAAAGTAATAAACTAATAGCTGTGCTCATATAGGCTGATGGGTTTGTTTTTCAACTACAATTTGGCCTACAGTGGTCAAGGCTGTAAAACTTCAGGACAAGATAGCAATATAATTCTATATTAGAACTGGATTTTTTCTCTATCTCATGCCAAATTCACTTTTATTGAAGTACGGTATCCAGAATGATAACACAGTGTAACAACTCTGAATAAAAAGAACAGTATTCTGACTCCTTATTTCACACTGCTCTCATGTCTGACTGAAATATCTTAGTTTCAATTATTCATTTTATGAATGATCATTCTTGTTTTTAGACACTACTGTAATATGTTCCCTCCTCCACAAAAAGGAAACACAAAAGGAAAAAGCCAAAAGATACTGATGAGCTCTAGTATCTATATTCACAAAGATATTACCAGTTATTCCTCAAAATTTGGCTTAGCTATATTAGAAAAATGTTTGCTTTGATATTTGTCAATGTACAGTGCAAGCCTTGGAAGTAAAATTAAAGAAATCTTAGTTTCTGAATCATTTTATAATATCAGAGTTCAACAAAATCTGTAAATTACTGAGAGTTGGCACTAGACTAAGTTGCTAAGATTACAGAGTACCTGTAGATTATAGTATACCTTTTCCCATCCTGAAATAGAAACCAATTTTTTGGTTGTTTTTGATAATCGCCACTTTAGGATTTGCTATCTTTTGAATGAGTGGAAAAGATCAGAATTTTAATCAGTGTTTTATCTAAATATTTTGCACAGAAATATTGCTTGGTTTATGGTTGAAGTTGTTCAAAGGAAAACTCTATTTAAAGATTAAAACTGTCATGAAAAATAGAAATCTACTCCTTAATTTGAACGACCTATTTCCTTGAGGTCTTTTGAAAATTGACTGAAGAGATCTTTCTATTAGCCCTTCCACATTTGCTCCTTTTCAAATTTATTTTTGTTTTGGTTTTGCACATTATCTTCCCCAGTTGTTTTTCCAATGTTGTTAACATCACAAACATGAAAACTCTTTTTCTGCTCAAGAGAGGAATGGCAGGGGGCCGAAGAGAATGGCATCACTTTTTTTTTTTTAAAACAGGCTTCTGAAACTTCAGTCTGAGACTCTCTACCACTATTCCACACCTCTAAAAGATCAATATATTTCTTTTTTCCTCCAGGATATAAACTGCAGTGTAATGCATCAAGATCAATGGATTTTCATTCTTCCAGACTTCATTGTAACAGAAATAATAATGATTTATAGGATGTGGTTTTTTGTGTATCCTGTGCAATGGTAGTTTTGAAAACAGTCTGTAAAATATAGTTTGTACTACCCCTTCCAGAAAAACGCAATTGAAATTTCATAGGCATCAGAGACACTTAGAGGTCATAATGGTGAAGACAAAACTTAGACAAATGCATTGGAAGGAAAAAAATAATCTTTTTTTTAAAGAAATGTACCTTGGAGCAGAAAACCATCCTCTACACCTGGATGTAGCTATCCTCAGAGCACTGGATTGTGTCTTGCTGGTATTTAGTGTAAATATATGTTGTTGTATTCTTCAGCAAGACTGGACGTCTGCTATGTCCAAGATGGTAACCAGTTTGTTCAAACAAGCTGAATTGGTTCCATTAGAAATATATCTGAAAAAGAAATCTAACATTGATATTTCCTTCAATTGCTAAATGCTGCTTTATTTTCATGCTTAAAAGGATGGCTGACAATGTTTGTACAGCATCCCAGGGATTTAGTTTTTTCCAGAGTTACTCTAACAGGTTTAATTATGCAATATATCTATATACATATTTCATTCATAAGTGTCCAAATTTGAGAATTTAATTATGAAGATTAGCCCACAGAAGTGCTGATCTCATGAATTTTCAATATTAATTCAGTACGAGCACAAATCAAAGGTAAAAATGTGTCAGCAGTTTTGTTTACATTTTTTTTTATATCCTTATTTGTATGATGAAGACAAGATTTTAGATGTTTGTTAGGAGCTGCTAACAAAAGATGCATCTGAAAGATTGCATTAGTTTGGAAAATAAAGAACTTTTCAACAAGTAGTCTGTGAGGAAACTTTTACTTTATCTTTCCTGCACAGATACTAAAACCACAACAGGGTATTATACGTTCTTGATGCTCATTTACTCTATGCTGTGTATTTTTCTTTTAAACATTTCAGACCAAAACTATCGTCATTCAGATTCAATTTGGGTTTGCAACATAGGTGTCTAGGTGGCCTATGGACATAGAGAACTTGCAGTGCTTTTGGTGCATTTCTTTTTACAATTCATAGATGTTAAAATTATAGGGGCAAATATCTTCACTTCATTCCTTATAGTATATTCTACATGTGACATTGCCATTAAGTTTCTTGCAACAAGAAATCATTATACAGCAAGATGGAACTTGTAAGTGCTCCTATTGTGTAATAGCAACAAAAATATATTTTATAAATATGCTCTGTGAAATAGCATTGAAAGTGTGACTGCTTTCTTATATTACAAAAAGCCTGATAAAAATATTAAGTGTTTTATACTAACCATGTAATGTTAAGAACTTCCTTTTGTTTTTTTTTTTTTTTCTTTTTACCTATGGAACAATTACTTACTCCCTGCATTTATATATGAATACAGCATAATTGAATTGTCTGTAACAGAAAATATGCATTATGTGTTTAAATGTTGTGTTCTTCAGTTGAAAAACTACACAGAAAATTTGTAATGTAATTATAAATAGGTTTTTTCTAAAATGTTATTGATTAGACTTTATACTTTTGTAAGGCTTTTTTATTTCCATTGTTCTCACTAGGTTTAGAATTCTGCCTCTAAATGTATACTTTCACTTTCTAGCATTGGAAAGATAAAAATTGATTTTATCAGAAGATAATTTTGTTTTTGTTATGGTAACCAAGTTTCACACTTTACCTGAAGAAGTGTTGCCAGAGATGAATTACATTAAATTTCACACAAATTATCTCTATTTTTCCTTCATGACAGGTTACTCAATACGTGGAGCAAACCAGATACACATTGTTGGGATTTTAGTGAGAAAATCAGGAAGAAATATTTATTTGTACCACTTACAAAATTTAACAATGCACAACCAACATGAAAATGCAGCAATATGGCAGTGAGTTTTAATTCTCCTTGCTGGAGTCTGAAGGAGCTGAATGCATAGTCAAGAATTCCTTGAGTTATTTTGACCAATCTCTGCTACTAAATATAATAGTAGTACTGACTGCTTTTGGAGGAGAAGCAGTGTTCAGACATTCAGATGAATGGCCAACTTCAATTGTGGTCCCTACAGGGATGGAGGGAAAATGTTTCTTTTTTTTCTTTTTTTT